>JARYGA010022390.1:0-41402 GCA_030545235.1 Helianthus tuberosus | reverse complement strand
AAAATCTAACATAAATACAAGAAAAGGAACAAGACGTGACATGCTCGACCCCACGACAGCATCTTCCCAAGCAAAACAAGAAGACAGAAGACTGAACACGCCCTGTGCTCAACCAGCACGGGGGCATGCCCAAGTGTCAGCAGAAAAGACAAAGTTGTAGAAGCTTCTATTGCCCACCACGGGGCCGTGCTCAGCGGACACGGGGCCGTGGTCAACTATAAGATTCGCACAATCTAGGCAAATCTTCATAGTACAAAGATTCTTCTGCACACGGGGTCGTGCTCAGCGGACACGGGGGCGTGGTCAACTAATAAGACAAGCTGCATTAAATGAAGAAAGAGAAGGATGTGGACACGGGGCCGTGCCCACTGGACACGGGGCCGTGCCCGAGCTTCTATTCAGCCTATAAATAGGAGTGCTTGGCTCAAGCTCAAACCATCCCTTGGCACACCTCCTCTCTCACACTTCACCCACCACCCACCACCACCATAACACCATCATCCACCACCATCATCCATTGTCCATCATAGAGTGTGTGAGTCATCTCGAGATCCAAGATTGATCGTAAGAGTTCTTGACAATCAAGGCCATGTTTGCCTAAGTCTCTTACATCACTTGGTGAAGACAAGTGTCTAGTGTAATACTTTTTATTTCTAATCTTTTCGCACTTTTTACTTGGTTTTGTATTAATTGTCACACCCTGACTTTTGCGGAAGCGTGGTTTATTTGGTGTGACTTCTTAATACCTTAGCAACAATCATAACAATGCTATATGATAAAAACATGAGATATTCATTCATTAATAAAGTTTAGAAAAATCCCATTTTCAACAATCACAAAATAATTTACAAACCTTAACTTGATTTATTTGAGTTCATAAAGACTTAGCAAAAGACTTTAAACAAAATCAGGTTTAGGTGTATATAACCCGTCCAGGAAGAGATTACACCTTCTAAACCCTAGATGACTTCTTTATTCAAACGCAGCTTGAAAATACGTGCATACCGTGCCAGATCCGTTAGTTTCCTGAAATACATGTAATTTGAAAAGTCAACATAACGTTGAGCGAGTTCATGTGTAAGTGAGTAGGTATGAACCTTTGTAAAAATGTCTGTATGTATAAAAATCCCTGGTATGTAGCAATTAAGGAAAAAGAGACCACCATTGGGTTGCAAAGCCAATGATAAGTGTGAAGTGATGCAGGAAGACTCAAACCTAGCGGATTTGTGCGTCGGGCACTTAGTCACTTCATGGTCCACTCGGCGGACTCAGGAGTGGGGCTCGCTACACCCAAATAGATCTATCACTAATGTGTCTCGGTCCTACAACGAGGATTGATGGCCTTAAGTGTTGTGCCCACCACTCACATGTTCGCGTAATAAAAACCCTCCTTAAGCTAACCATACCATGTATATAAATGTCTGTAAATGTCTGTAAATGTCTGTAAATGTCCGTAAATGTCTGTAACATGTATTTCACCCCCGAGGTGTAAAACTGAAAATAGTTAAGAGAAAAGGGGGACATGAACTCACAGTATTGCGTCTTCGGTACTCGTAACCCAAATCTCCTCAGCAAACACGACTACCTACAAAGGTCTAACGTCTATTAGACGAACGGGTCGTGCCTTGTCTTAGTATTGATTAGTGCCTTTGAGTTACGTTTTAAAGTGTCTTCAATATTTTAGTAATAATACTTCTCATACTTGCGTATTCGTATTTCCTTCCCAAGGATGGGATATTTTACATATGTCTATTCGTATTGTAATTATATTTTTTTTAAGTCCCATTTTAGAGAATACATATTTAACCATATTCCTGTACAAAACCAATGCCCGATACTCTGTATTTTGTTATAAAAAAATTATGGCGAGTTTTATGCTTGAAAAACATAGTCTATCATATACTAGTAAGCACTTGTCCAGAAAATATTTACTAAGTGTTCGGATTTTCGGAAAATTTCGCCATAGTCTCCTTTGTAAATGGAGGCGTCCATGCTTTATAGCATTTCATTTTCTTTTACAAATGACTCATAACGTGTTCCCACATAGCCAACCCGACAAATCTACATGCAATACCCTAACTACGACTTTTCAGATTTATTACACAAAACAGGACTGTTTTCGAGTATTTAAATAAAATAGTTAACCTTTTCCAAAAATTCTCAAATTTTTACAGAAGGTCATATATAACCCACGATTTATTGTGTAAAAATTTCGGATATCAGTTCATTACCAATTTTATATAAAAATTCTTTTACTCGGCTGCAATCAGATTTGATACTTTCTGATTGCAGTTTTACGGAAAAATTCACTAAAAATCAATCGTGAGTCGGATCATCGAAATTCCAGTTGGAGGGTCACGGAAACAACCGTGACTATCTACAGTAAAAATTCTATGAGCTGATTCTGCTCAGGCTTTAAGTTTTGACTCTGATTACAACACACTTTTTCAGCAGAAATATTTCAGCTTTGAGCTGCTGTCTAAAAATAATACTTTAAAAATAGTAAACGGTCTCGAAAAATTACGATTCCAGTTCCCTTAGTTCAGATATTCAAAATTACACAATTTAGACTCCAGGACTTCAATTTTTCGATTAAAAATGAACCAGTTACAGCCTGTTGAAGGGGCTGGAAAATCTCAATCAGCAAGCTGTTCTTATTGTAGAAGTTACTAAAAACGCATAAACAAAGACCCTAACCAAGTTTTATCAATGATTTAATGTTCATACACTATGCATGCATTTACCAAGCTCAAACCAACCAGATTTCAACTTCAAACAAACTTTTTATGAAAGGTTTTTATGCAGAATTTTAAGTTCACATTTTTGTGTTTAAGCTTCTAGGTGACATGAACATTCAAACAATCATAACAAGAATCAAGGTGAAACAAGAGTGTGAAGGGGCATACCACTAGCACAAGGCTAGGATGGACTTCTTAGTGTAAGGATGATGGTGAGAAAAGTATGGTGAAGTGACTAGAACAAGCTCTCTTGATGTGCCTTCAACCTTGCAACCTCCTTGGATTCTCTTGAAGCTTGAATGAACTTGTTGTGAAGAAGATGAAGGATGAGAGATATGGGGGGTGGTGAATTCGGTTATGGAGAGAGGGGGGGGGGGGGGTGTGTGAGCCGAAATTTAGAGAGAGGAGGGAGGAGGTGGAGTGCATGCTTGGAGGTGATGATGATAATTTCTTGGAAATAGGCCAAACTAGCTCATAGGAAAATTATGCCAATAATTTTGGCCAATAGAATCAAGATCATCTTTTTACAATATCTAAACTAAATATCTTCAAATGATTAGGGCAGATTTTCGGTTGGGGGGGGGGGGGGTAAAATGTAAATTTTTGGCAACTAATAGGTATTAACTTAGAAGGTTAAGGGTATTTCCAAGTGTAGTGGGTGTATGTCATGTTTACATGGTGTATAGGGATTTTTGTGACCATAAATAATTTAAAATGATAAAAATAATATTTCTGAAAATATTTTCGTGTCTCGGGTGTTGTCTGGTTGTTTGGTTACGTATCGTTCCGTTAAAGCGTTTTATCGTACCGTATAGCGTCTTTTATGCGTCTTTTTGTAACGGAAACATTCCTGGCACTTAGGAAAGTATACAGGACCACTCTGCTATATTTGTATATAATAAAATGCTGAATTTTATAAAAGAACGCGGAATTCTGTATTTAACGCATGTTTTAGGCACTTCCCGGCACTATATCTATCACCTAATGACGCAGTCTTATGGTCCTCACTTCCCTACACTACAAACCAGTGTAGTACTCTATCCCTGGCTCATACTGGCCATAATAATATTGTCTGTCTAAGTGCTGGTATTGTCAGCATTATTTCTGAATCGACCGTTCAGTGTGTCAAATGTGCTGAGTGCATCAAGTATGTCACTAATGTAGGTGTGTAATGAATGGAGTGACTGTATAACATATGATGCATGTATATATGATATAGAATCATAAAGCAGTTTAAATTATCAGTTGTAATCAAGCACAGTCATTAAGCACGTAATTTGAGATTAATTAATTTGTACAGTACCCGAAATTTTGAGGGTTGTCACATTCTCCCCCCGTTAAGAAAATTTCGTCCTCGAAATTTGTACTACCTTAACTCCTTAGGGTTTCATTATGCGTGTATGTATACGAATAATACTGTGGCAAATAGTCACCAAACCGAAACAAACCTTATTCACATCAGGTGAGTCTAAGAATATATATATAACATCACAACTCCAATAGTAACAAGGTATGTGCTTATAGCATTTTAATGTCAAGGTACCATGCGCATTTGACGTATAGTCTAGTGTAATCCAGCTTGCAGTGTTCCACAAAAGAGGAGTCTTATCCAATAGAGTTTTCAAATGACTGGTCATAGTATGCAAATTTTCACAAACCATAGCATCCGCTATATGAACTCAAAATCAACAACTTGGAGATGAAAATGACCTGCCAACTGGCGAATAAGTAAATGATAAGGATTTGTGTGTTGACATTCTCGAGTTACGAAAATGCACCGAATGAAGTACAAGCGAATCTGGTGTATCGTTGTCTAAATTTGTAGTTGCATCAGAAATGTTTAAATGACGAGTCAAACAAGAGTATATGTAGTTTTGTGAAGCAGTTGACCATAATTAGCATAAGCTAGTAGCACCACAAGGTGCCGAGATGACGAGATTCAATAATAATGGTGACTGAACAAGTTCACCGTGCCTGAAATCAAATGATAGTGTATCGAGACAATCTGAAGATTCGATTTACACAATGTCACAAAGTTTTTAGTTAAATACGGAACATCAAATAGCCACTGCCTTTGGTTGAAGGTGAAAAGCATTAAGTACCGCAAGGTATTCGATAGACAATGAAAGAATTGTTAAGAGGTACATTGTGCTATGGAATGAATCTATGTACCATTGTCGTAACACACAACTGTGTTGAGACCGCTTTAATCGTGATAAACGAGACGGATTTAGAGCGATTAAATAATTCAAATCCGTGTATGAAGTGGGTAACCAACTTAGCGCAAGCTCAATTCTGTGAAAATATCACCGCAAGGTATTGAAATCAATCAAACGATTTAGTGGAGTCGTAGACCAACCGAATCTACTACGACTCGTAGTGAAAGAGTATTTGCAAAAATATTTGAATATGATGCTCCCAATACATCATATAGCGTCTCAAATCAAACATGTGAAATGGATAAGTTCAAGCAATTGAACTTAGTTTCAGTGTAACCCGATAATAAACGTATGTATCAACAAGGGAAATCTCGGCATGGTAACCAAAAATAAACCATGAATGTAATTTGAGATCAAAGAAGTTTCAAGAGAGTGTGTTGACTTGATAACAAAAGAGCCAACAATAACAATAATGTAAGGCGTTTGAATCACACCCCAGTGATTAGTTTTAGCAACATAATATTCGAACTTCAATGAAGCGCTTGAAATGAAGCCGCACGCATAGCAGAAGGTGCATGCGTAATATGTGAGTTTTCAAGTAATGAGTCAATGAGTGTTGGCTAAAATGGAGAAACGACCAAATATTCGAAGCAAAAGAGTGTTCGCTCTCAGTGAAGAAAATCAACGTGATGCAACTACCATTAAGGGGAGTAGAGATGCAAACATCTACTCGCTAGAAGCAAAAGTGAAGGTTTCAATGAAAGAAATTTAAGTACTTTTTATTTTGTTAACTGAAATGGCATGTATGTCAGGTTAATGGTGTTCGATCGAGTTTAACAAGTATGGTTTCCAAGTAGCGACCTCTACAAGTTTGGACCTGGGTTCCCAAAGGTCCTAAGCCTATGTTTTCTAGATCCTTAAGGTTTCGTATTCGGTGTAACACTGTCTAGTGCAACGTGTGTGACACACCATTCGTGTGTCCGTTCACAACATGTCATTGTCCCACAACTTCCCCGGTATACTTCCTTCCTGAATTCACAGCTAACGACACTCGATCATCGATTTGACGTGGAATAGTAGTTGGGTCCTCACAGTTAGTTACATAAGTAATTCATTAATCCTTAGCAAAAGCCACCGACTCTGGTTGGCTAGCTCGTCCGACTCCCGGTCATTTGAATGTCATCGTCCTTCCTTTTGACGAGCAGAACTGAGGTTATCCAAAACAGAAGTTTTGGTCTGTTATCTTCCTTCTCTATCTACTACTGAAACTACACTGCCAATCCTTACATTTCCGCAAATGCGAGTCGCTACGATGCATCGATTTCAGGTGCGGCGCCTGGAATCAGATAGAAACGCAATTTGACTAATCGTTGAGGAAATAATTTTTGGCAAGTCTTCGAGGAAGACCTTAAGATATTTCCTTATCATAGGGATATCTTCACGCTTTGATTCTTCGGCTCCTCCTGTCCCCGACATGAGCCAAGAATGCAACACATCCTTTATGCAATATTCTTCGTGCCTTCAAGCAATTTGTAACTTGTAGGGGCGTATCCTGCTTCATGAGTCACGATCGTTCCTTTATTCGCCATCGGGGTGCGGACATCAATCTCCGCTTGATCACTTGGAAATTAATCCATCCCAATTACCTCGTTGAGGCCTCCCAACCCAATTGGTAGTAGAGTAACCGTAAACTTATACCCTCCGGGTTCTATCTTGTCGTCTCTCGTTACTGCATTGGCTTCTACTATCTTCCCATTGGCTAGTTCTTTCGAGTGCGGATTATCTACTTACTTACTACTAAACCATGTACACTTTCAAACTCTGAAGCTAAAATTTGTAATAATAACAAGCAGCACAGATGCATCATGTTGACCATTATGGGACGTACCGATATCCACGCATGGATTCCTGATGTGCTCCCCTAGATCTGCTACTGAGCTTTTATCCTCGGGCCTGATTCTTCTTAGGGCAATATCTTCGGAAATGCTTTTTGCTCCCACAGTTAAGACAACCTTGAGCACGTTTCTGTTTGTCACTCGTTCTGCCCTGGTATTCGTCATTGTCGTTGTTTTCACCGGGATTCTCACTACCATCTTGACCTCCATTTCTACTTTCAGTACCTTGCCTACAAGTTTCCTTGGGATGCCCTCTCTTGCCACAGTTATCACATTTTCCATATTTGCATCGCCCGACATGATAGCGTAGACAATTGTCGCACTTAGGTAGAATACCCATGTAGTCCTTCCCCTTTTTGGCCTTCTTCTCGTTACTTACCCGAGTAACCTTCTTGAAATTCACGAGTTTTCTCTTGTTATCCCCAGATGACTCTACAGGAGTCTCGTCTTTCTCTTCCGGAGTGGAAAATTTCCCTTGTCTAATCGCTTCTTCAGTGAGCGCCACGCTCATGTCGATTGCTTTGATAATTGTTGAAGGCTTAGATGTTGTTACCAGGCTTAGAATCTGCGGTGCTAGTCCCCTGATGAAAAGTTCGATCTTCCTAGATTCTGGTTCCACCAAACGCGATGCAACTTGTGATAACTCGCCAAATCTTTGCACATATTCAGCTATCTTTGGACCTTCCATTCTCAAGTTCCACAATTCAGTTTCCAACTTCTGGACTTCCGCCCTAGAGCAATATCTTTTGCGCATTAGTTCCTTCAGTTCGTCCCACGTCATAGCATATGCAGCGGCCTCGCCCATTGCTTGAATTTGAAGGTTCCACCATGACAGAGCCCCATCTACAAATAGCCCCGCTATGTACGTAACCTGATGTTCTGGGGCGCATTTGCTCAATCGTAAGACAGAATTCGTCTTTTCCACCCAACGCACAAATGCTAAGGCACCCCCAGTGCCGTCGAATTCTCGAGGTTTATGGTTCAAGAACTGCTCGTAGGTGCAGCCGCTGGGTGGGTTATTTCCTGAGGTACCTCCGCCATGTTCGGAGCGAAGGGCCTCGAGTTGTGCGATGGCTTGCGAGATGCGCCCTTGCAGTTCTGACTCTGCTGTTGTCGGCAGAGGGTTGTTGGTATCGACGTTCCCTTGTATCGACATCTTCTGAGAAGAAGGTTGGTTAGGTCAGGTCTCATTCGTTCGGGGAGTGCATATAGTTGTTTAGAGATCGTATGTACACACACATATTAGGTTATCATACCAACCAATCAAGCAATAGTATAATCATAGTATAACCAAGAAATTTGGTGATTATGTTTAATGAGAGCATAGTAAGCAAGCACGTAGCGTTATAATTATTGTACACACATATAGATTAATAACGTGCTTAACGGAGACATATCGACGGAGTTTCGTTGGTCATTGGCCATAAAGTATTGTCGCATATTTTATAATGATTGGGCCCTCATTATTCCCCGACCACAATTGTATTGCCTTCCAAAATGTATCACATCAATAGGGACACAGGGTCACCCTACCCTTGTCCATTAAAGTAGTGTATCAAATTCACATAGTTTGAAGTGGTCTTTAAAAGTCTCCACAAACCCGGCTTATCATTAGTGTCTTTACTTGAAAGCAATGTAATCCGCATGATCCAGAAATCACTATACCAGTGTCTGAGGGTGAGGAGGAAAGAAAGTAAACTTGTTAGCACACATGGACTTCCTCCTTGGGCTTGTGTACACGTCGAAGTAATTATCTGCTCTACCGCTTGATAGTAAAGAAATGAGCATCAGAATCCTGGGAACGGTGTAATAGTAACGGTTGAGAGCGCAAAAAGGAACCTTGATAAATGTGGAGGATCAAAGTATGCTGGCAATAAACAGGGTGGAGGACGTGGTGTCTTAAATAAACTTTTCAGACAATATGCTGTCTTGTGATGTAAATACTTAAATCATGCTTTTAGTTATGTAATGTTTGGCATTTGAAGTTACCAAATGTGGTGTCAGCTCTCCAACGTTCTGCGACTCATATTCTCAAACTGTAGTTGGTGTTACAGGAGCAACTCATCTCATGTGTGGCCTCCATAATGTGAGGGATGGTAAGGGTCTAAAATTAGCATAGTGTATTGTAGGAACCATCAAATCGGCTCGTCCAGCGCTGTAGAGGTGAAAGTAGTAAACGGTGCGGCCCGTAAGACCGTAGAAAATGCTGCTGTAGCAAAAGGATCGTTACGCGGGTGCTGACCTGGAGTACCCTTCTGGGGTGCAGGTATGTCTTGAAAGAAAGCGATAGGCATGTTGATGCAATGGACGTCAGTCTTCACAAGAGCAACATCAGCAGGTGAAGGTGAAGGTGCAGGTGCAGACGTCTCAACTGATAAGAAGGTCATTAAGTGCAGGTACTGGGTCGGGTATAAGGGATGCATTGTTTGGTAAGTCAAAAGAAATAGGGTCATGATCAAGTAAGGGTGCAGGATCGGTAGGTGCAACATCAAGCTGTCCCAAAAAGGTGCAGAAACTAACTCAGGAGCAGGCCCTGGGTCGTGTAACGGTGTGGTGCCTCGAGCAGGTGTCAGTGCAGCAGTCCTAATGGCGTCGTCGTCTGTGTCGGTAGTAGAAAGATGTGACCAGGCCGTCTATAAGGCTGTATATGTCACAGACTCAAGAGAGTCTGAAACCGAATATACGCTAGAATCAGAGGGTGGCCTGTCAACAGGGGCCTTAAGAAGGGAAATTTGTAATAACGTTCTCGTCTAACTTTCTATCACCATAAGCATCAGCAGAAGGACCGTCAATAAATATGTCCACGTCATCATTAATTGCTTGTCGCGTAGCCAACCTTCGGCAGGAAAGTCCCTAGGAGACGCATCGTCGAGGATCGGGGTCATGGGCTAAAACAAGAGTGACAGAAAGATCCTTGTCAGCGAAACCATCAGCAAGGGTAAAGTATCGCTCGAATCTGGTCGCGCGGACGGTTGGAAGTTGTCCTCGTCCTTGGTCAGTATATCAGAATCACTCTCAGTGTCTGACGTAAATGTCTCTGGCGCAGATTCAGTCTCATCACCTGTGACGGCGGCCGTAGTGTTATCAATGTCTGATACTCACTTCCTAAATAGTGTGACGTGTGTGCCGGTATCATGTATATCCATAGTAATTATTAACAATTAGTGTATGCAAATACTGACCACATATGCACGTATATCAATAATCAGCAATTAAGCGTGTAAGTAATGACAATGTAAGCATGTAATCATCCTAGTCTTCCCCAGACTATCCCACCCAGTCTCTCAGACTAAACTCCCTGGCCTCTAAGACCAACTCCCTGGTCTCTAAGACCAACCTCCCAGTCTCTAAGACTAAATCCCTGGTCTCTAAGACCAACCTCCCAGTCTCTAAGACTAAATCCCTGGTCTCTAAGACCAACCTCCCAGTCTCTAAGACTAAATCCCTGGTCTCTAAGACCAACCTCCCAGTCTCTAAGACTGATCCTCCCTCAGTCTCTAAGACTGATCCTCCCTCAGTCTGATCCTCCCTCAGTCTCTAAGACTGATCCTCCCTCAGTCTCTAAGACTGAATTATAAATATAAATTTGGAAATGTGTATTTGTGCCTTTTGTTTGTAAAAATGTTTGTTTCCTGGATCTGGACGTTTTGTGTATGCAGTGTAAAAATGTTTGAAAACGTTTTCGTGAGAGCCCTGATGATCATAGTCTAGACTCGAGAAAGAATCCTAGTTCGCTATGATCGAGGCTCTGATACCAAGCTGTCACACCCTGACTTTTGCGGAAGCGTGGTTTATTTGGTGTGACTTCTTAATACCTTAGCAACAATCATAACAATGCTATATGATAAAAACATGAGATATTCATTCATTAATAAAGTTTAGAAAAATCCCATTTTCAACAATCACAAAATAATTTACAAACCTTAACTTGATTTATTTGAGTTCATAAAGACTTAGCAAAAGACTTTAAACAAAATCAGGTTTAGGTGTATATAACCCGTCCAGGAAGAGATTACACCTTCTAAACCCTAGATGACTTCTTTATTCAAACGCAGCTTGAAAATACGTGCATACCGTGCCAGATCCGTTAGTTTCCTGAAATACATGTAATTTGAAAAGTCAACATAATGTTGAGCGAGTTCATGTGTAAGTGAGTAGGTATGAACCTTTGTAAAAATGTCTGTATGTATAAAAATCCCTGGTATGTAGCAATTAAGGAAAAAGAGACCACCATTGGGTTGCAAAGCCAATGATAAGTGTGAAGTGATGTAGGAAGACTCAAACCTAGCGGATTTGTGCGTCGGGCACTTAGTCACTTCATGGTCCACTCGGCGGACTCAGGAGTGGGGCTCGCTACACCCAAATAGATCTATCACTAATGTGTCTCGGTCCTACAACGAGGATTGATGGCCTTAAGTGTTGTGCCCACCACTCACATGTTCGTGTAATAAAAACCCTCCTTAAGCTAACCATACCATGTATATAAATGTCTGTAAATGTCTGTAAATGTCTGTAAATGTCCGTAAATGTCTGTAACATGTATTTCACCCCCGAGGTGTAAAACTGAAAATAGTTAAGAGAAAAGGGGGACATGAACTCACAGTATTGCGTCTTCGGTACTCGTAACCCAAATCTCCTCAGCAAACACGACTACCTACAAAGGTCTAACGTCTATTAGACGAACGGGTCGTGCCTTGTCTTAGTATTGATTAGTGCCTTTGAGTTACGTTTTAAAGTGTCTTCAATATTTTAGTAATAATACTTCTCATACTTGCGTATTCGTATTTCCTTCCCAAGGATGGGATATTTTACATATGTCTATTCGTATTGGAATTATATTTTTTTTAAGTCCCATTTTAGAGAATACATATTTAACCATATTCCTGTACAAAACCAACGCCCGATACTCTGTATTTTGTTAAAAAAAATTATGGCGAGTTTTATGCTTGAAAAACATAGTCTATCATATACTAGTAAGCACTTGTCCAGAAAATATTTACTAAGTGTTCGGATTTTCGGAAAATTTCGCCATAGTCTCCTTTGTAAATGGAGGCATCCATGCTTTATAGCATTTCATTTTCTTTTACAAATGACTCATAACGTGTTCCCACATAGCCAACCCGACAAATCTACATGCAATACCCTAACTACGACTTTTCAGATTTATTACACAAAACAGGACTGTTTTCGAGTATTTAAATAAAATAGTTAACCTTTTCCAAAAATTCTCAAATTTTTACAGAAGGTCATATATAACCCACGATTTATTGTGTAAAAATTTCGGATATCAGTTCATTACCAATTTTATATAAAAATTCTTTTACTCGGCTGCAATCAGATTTTTACTGTAGATTGCAATCAGAATTTCTGAACTTGTTGTGAAGAAGATGAAGGATGAGAGATATGGGGGGTGGTGAATTCGGTTATGGAGAGAGGGGGGGGGGGGTGTGTGAGCCGAAATTTAGAGAGAGGAGGGAGGAGGTGGAGTGCATGCTTGGAGGTGATGATGATAATTTCTTGGAAATAGGCCAAACTAGCTCATAGGAAAATTATGCCAATAATTTTGGCCAATAGAATCAAGATCATCTTTTTACAATATCTAAACTAAATATCTTCAAATGATTAGGGCAGATTTTCGGTTGGGGGGGGGGGGTAAAATGTAAATTTTTGGCAACTAATAGGTATTAACTTAGAAGGTTAAGGGTATTTCCAAGTGTAGTGGGTGTATGTCATGTTTACATGGTGTATAGGGATTTTTGTGACCATAAATAATTTAAAATGATAAAAATAATATTTCTGAAAATATTTTCGTGTCTCGGGTGTTGTCTGGTTGTTTGGTTACGTATCGTTCCGTTAAAGCGTTTAATCGTACCGTATAGCGTCTTTTATGCGTCTTTTTGTAACGAAAACATTCCTGGCACTTAGGAAAGTATACAGGACCACTCTGCTATATTTGTATATAATAAAATGCTGAATTTTATAAAAGAACGCGGAATTCTGTATTTAACGCATGTTTTAGGCACTTCCAGGCACTATATCTATCACCTAATGACGCAGTCTTATGGTCCTCACTTCCCTACACTACAAACCAGTGTAGTACTCTATCCCTGGCTCATACTGGCCATAATAATATTGTCTGTCTAAGTGCTGGTATTGTCAGCATTATTTCTGAATCGACCGTTCAGTGTGTCAAATGTGCTGAGTGCATCAAGTATGTCACTAATGTAGGTGTGTAATGAATGGAGTGACTGTATAACATATGATGCATGTATATATGATATAGAATCATAAAGCAGTTTAAATTATCAGTTGTAATCAAGCACAGTCATTAAGCACGTAATTTGAGATTAATTAATTTGTACAGTACCCGAAATTTTGAGGGTTGTCACATTAATGACTTTAATAACTAGTTTCTTATGTTGAAGGTGATTCTTCCTTATCGTTTCTCCGTGGTGTCTTGGCATTATTTTACTGTCTATATAAAATAAAAGATTTTCACCATTCATATCTCCACGGTCTATATGGAGGTATGTTGGCTACCTGGTCGGGGGTTAAGGGAACGGTTTGATAAGAGTCTTGCCATTGTTCAGCGTTTAGAGGTCCTGTAATGTACCTGGGTCAAATTTAGTAGGACCTCCTTCAATACTTAACGGTATTGGATGGCGGGGGTCCAAACTCTTTGAACCCCTCATAAGTTAACTACTATTAATACTATAACCCGACTATTTAGGACTGTATCCCTGCTGACTCAGACTACTTAGTCGAGGGTAACGTCACCTCCAAAAGAGGGGCCTACCATAATTTTCATTAATAACTTAATTCATTATCTTTCAATAATCCGACCCTTTAGGATTGTATCCTTGCTGACTCAAACTACTGGGTTGAGGGTAACGTCACCTTCCTAAGAGGGGCCTACTACCCTAACTAAGATAATCTCTTAAATAAGTGCAAAAGTGCGAAATAATCAAAGGTTACACTATACACGAGTCGGAACCAAGTGATTCATCTTGTCTATCTGTTTTTTCTTTTATTTTTATTTTCAGCATTTTAGTTAGTTTTTATTTTTCTTAGTTTAAAACATTTTTCTAAACTTTTTGATTTGATTAGACGTTGAGGATAAACCAGTACTAAAAGCTCTTGTGTCCTTGGACGACCTCGGTATCTTACCAACACTATACTACGCTCACGATGGGTGCACTTGCCCATATGTGTGTTTAGTGTTAGTAAATATCGTGTTTTATAAATTTAAAACTTGGCTAAAAAGTGTTAAAGGGCTTAAAATATACACCTAAATATATATAACACTTCACACGCATCAACCACTCCACCTTAGCTTTTTGTTTTAAAAAGCATTCTTCATCATACGCTGCAATCTGGAAATCCTTTAGACACTGCACCTCCATGTTACGAAGATCAACATCTAACGGATTACTGTCAATCAGATTTTGAGTATCATCAAGTTTCTTCCTCAGATCAGCAACTTTCTCATGCAAATTGCCCTGATTGAACAAGATTTTACGCATGTACGACTTCAAATTTCTAAGTTTTTTTGTGACAACTGTGCTCTGTAATCGATGAACAATTGTAAAACAATGTCAATTATCAATAAAACAATGTCTTTTGGTGTTATTATATGTGTTTTGGTGTTATTATGTGTGTATTTGTGTTTGATGATTTTACGATTTGATTCGATTCCGATTTTAAGCTTTAAATCGCTTTCTGGAAGGTTATACGAAAACCGATGCCTAAACGTAGTCAGTTTAACACGACAAACACTCCGGAATAGTGACATAGGCTTAACATACCTTAAATAGCCTCTACATAACTTAGAAATAAGTTTTGGATGGTTTGGTGTGTTGAAAACAAGTCTATTCGATCGCAGGGACTATTTGTGTCAAACTGCGAAAGTATGTTGATTTGTTCAGTAACGAACGTTCCGAAACTTGATCATAAGTTAAACATACCCTAAATACCCTTTACATAGCTTAGAAATAGGCTTTGACGGGTTTGGCATGTGAAAATAAACTTATTTGATCAATAGGGACTAAAAGCGTCAAAAAGTGCACAAGTTTGCATTTTCGCGCATATCTTACGTTCTAAATATATCCGGGCATCGAAAAATTTATGTAACCATTAAAATATTTTATTTTAGTGATTGGCATGATAAAATTCCATTCGTCGCGTAATTTGGATCGTTTTTGCGTCCGTTACTACTTCCGTCGTAATTACCCGAATAACGCAACCGTACGACCAAACGAACCGACATCCGAGATGTTTTTGAGCATGTTTTGAGTTCCCTATACTTTAACATCATTTTAGAGCTTTGAAATGGGGTTAACGGGGCTTAAACATGTCAAATATGCATCAAAATGCAAGTTTTTCAAGTGCAGGGACTGATTTTGACATTTCTGGAAAGTGAGCCCTCGCGGGCCGCGTAAGAGAGGCCTCTCTCTCTCGTGGGCGCGACAGAAAACCAGCACAGATTCATTGAATTCAGTCTATTTCAGCTCATTTGATGGTTTTAAACCCCTGATTTGGATACCATTTGATGGTTTTAAGTGTCCCATTGTTTAGAAAAACCTTGTGCCCACTTGTATGGTCAAGATCAAGGCACGATTTACGAGAAACGATCCTAATGGTTCTCCAAAATCTATAAATACCCAACTCATTCTCATTCTTTCCTCACACCTTGATCTGAATTACTCTAAGTTGGCGTTCAAGAACTTCATACCTGAGTAGTTTGATCAAGATCTTCCTAGCTTGGACCCTTTGTAAGTATTCTTTCTTGCTTTTATCATTTTTCTAGCGAAAGTCAAAAAGTGTTTGACTTTCTGCTTTGACCAGTCTTTGGTCAACATGAAGTTCGTTTGAACTTCGCAACGTGAGCGTAATCACGATGGTCATAGTCCCTAGTGACTTACCTACTGATTACCACGTTGATTAGGTGTAGTGATGAGTCATAGTTTCGGCCAAAATGCGTATTTATGCGTATTTTGTAACCAAACTATTCTTGGGTATCAAAACCGTTTGTTTTGATATCAAAACCTGTTTTCTAACTTAGTTAAACATGTTTCATTGTTTAGAAAAACCTTGTGCCCATTGTTTCAACATGTTTAACTCGTCACTTTTAGTTTAGTGCTTGTGTAGAGTCGTAAGTCAAGCTGTCTAAACAACCGCTTAGACTTTCGAACTCGACCCGTTTGGTCGATCATTTGGATCCGACCAAGCATGTTTAGTGACCATAGTTGTATAGGGAATAATCTTCCTAGGTTATACCTTATGGTCACTTAGGTTTAATTAGTTGTATGATAGGTAGTTTATATGCCTTAGGTAAATGACCAAAATGCCCTTTTCATGTATAATTGAACTTTAAGCATATGTAACATAAACTTTTGTCACATAACTAATTATGTAACATATTTAAACATGTTTAGGCATATAATACTTGTCATAGGACTAGTTAGGCGTCTCGAACGCGCTTTATGCGAACGACGCGTTAAAGTAGCATAAGCTACCTCAATGGGTCGTAACGGGTCGAAAGCACTTAGGATAGGTTTCGATTTAGGATATAGGCTTTGTTAAACCATATCACATGAGTCCCAATGCTCATTTGGTTTACGAACCCTCATTCTATCCGATCTTCCGATTTAGGTGTCGATTATTTATCTAGTGATCTGATTTCTAGGTGCTGCTTGATTTCCTTGTTTGAGCTTTGTTGAGTTCTTTTGATTAAGGATACTTTGCACTTCAAGTGAGTACATAGTTCCCCTATTTTACTGTTTTCAATTGTTTTGGGGTGATTCATATGTGTTAAATGATTTTGATGTTTTTAACGATGGTTTCAAAAATGATTTACATGGTTTATATAAAACTAATAACGATTTCGATAATGTGAACAAACTTGTTGGGCGTAGTTACATAACAAATAACATTTATTAGTTTTGGCCGAACCGACCAGTATTAGGTTATGGTACCATAGGATCTGACAAATCCCGTTATCAGACTGCACCCATGGTTATGTGTGGGGGTTATGTGGGTACCGACTGAATCTGTGATTGTTGACTTACCCTTTGGTGGTTTGTTAATGCGAGAAGCGAGATAGTCGAGTTGCGAAGGTTTGGATGTTATTAGCGAGACGACCAAAAGTAGTTTCACAATTAAAATGAAAATGATTTTGGGACGAGTTAAACGATTTAAACAAGTTAAACGATTTGAACAAACGATTGGTTTTGGGTTGTGATTAGGTAACAGGACGGGTGTAGCATGATAAAAGCATGGTAGATATGCCGGTGGTACATCTTATATATAAGTGATTTTATCATATTATATTCCGTGTCATTATTTAGTTCACTTGGGAAACGATTTTTGAAACGATGTCACACAACGAGGTTTTCTAAATGATATAAACCATACGAGTTTTGTAACGAGAACAATTTACGATTTGGTTTACTTAAACAAATGTCTTGGGTTAAGAATCATGGCTACGAGATTTTATAAACTATAACCAACTTGATTTGAGTTGGTTAATCATGTTGCAATACTATATACTTTTCAAAACAAGGTTTTCGAGGTATTGCAATATGTAAACGAGCCATGAATCCGATACTCTCATAAAACCTATGTGCTCGCCAGCATTTCTTTGCTGACTTTGTTTTCACATATGTTTCAGGTGGTGTTGCATGATGTTGATTGCTAGGATGCATGATTCACATAGGTTCTGGACGAGGCCTTAGTGACTTAATAACGATGATAGACGATATGTAACTTGTTTGTTTGGTTTTAAGAGAATGTAAATTATTAAATGAATCAACAAAACGAAACTTTTGTATCCATGGTTGTGAAACAATGATTCTGTTACGACACTCCCCGACGTTTCCACCGCGGTTTCGTTGTTTTAACGCGGTCGGGGTGTGACATTTTTAGTGACCACAAACATTGTTACCCCATCAACTCGCTTTATCCATTCCTGTTCTACACACACCCTGAACTCCGGCTTTGACGTAATAAAATTTGCAAATTTAAAAGGTTTAGGACGAGTCTTGACCGAATTAGTCACCTTGAGAATGCACGGGGTATGGTCAGAAACCCGAAAAGGATGATAAATGACATCAGAGTCCGAAAACATCTCTAAGAACTTCATATTACCCATCACATGATCAATTTTCTTAAGCAACCCAATGCCATTCTTTGGTTTCTGGTTCCTCGTGTAGTGCAGACCATGGCCCTTAATATCCATCAACTCAGTATATTGAACACATTCGTTAAACTCCCTCATACCAATCGATTGGGTGGATGGACTGTTGGATTTGTATGCCCAAAACACATATTAAATTGATGTGGCTAGTACGTTATGATCCAAGTCGAGTCATACCCAAATACAAGCTAGACAAACACTTATATTATTTATTTGTGATATGATCAAACAAATAAATATTAACACTTATAATATTTAGAAATTGGTTTTCTAAATAATTGCACTTGACAAACCAATAAATTATATGGATAATTTATTTTGAGAGAATATTTTATTTTGTTATTTAATGGGTTAAATAACTTAAAAAAAATTGTATAAAGTCTTGTGAACATATGATGTTATATTTTATAAAAGGTATAAAATAAACAAGACTTAAATTTTATAAAAGAATTGAATTTTTTTTAAATAAAAGTCTAGGCCGCCACCCCCCATGGGGTCTTCCCAAAAATTGTTGGTCCAATTATAAGACATGCAATTTGCATGTCTAGATGATTGCTCATTGGGTGAAGTGGGTGGCCATTTCTCTCACTTGATTTATAGTAATTTTGTGTGACAAAATGATAGATAAGAAGAAAAGATGAACTTGAAGAAAACCTCTAGTTTTGCTCTCAAAATCGGTCATGGGTCTTTTGATCCAAGGGTTTTTCAAGTTCAATTTTCAAGTGCAAGAACTCAAGAAGATACTCTCTAATTTTCGGCCAAGGGGTTGGTTCCAAGAGGGGATCTTTCAAGTGAGTTGCAAGTGTTCAAATCCTAGCTAAAACTCGTGGTGTATGTTGGAAGCTTGGGGTATACAAGCTTGAGGCCTTCTACTCTTGAAGGCAACCATTCAAGAAGTATCATCCGTTTCAAGTTCTTTACTCCAAGAAGGTAGTTTTCTAAACATCCTATGGTTGTGTTTGATAGTATGCATGTTCATATATGGATCCGGGTTTTGGGATTTTTCATATAAATGGAATTTATATCTTAAAAGTAACATGTTTTTAAACATTATTTCCGCTGCGTTTTTATTTCATATGGATGAAATCTCTTTGATAAACATGTTAAAATCCCAAACAATGGTATTAGAGCCGCTTATATGAGTGCATGCTTCATAGGATATGAAATTTTCGAGTTTCGGGTTTGGTTAAAACCCTATGGCCGAAATTTTCACCATGGTTATCCCTTTGTTTTTCAATATTATATTCTTACATGCATAAATGAATCTTGAAAAATTATTTCATTTGGATGATTATTTTGTTTGGACAAAAACCCATATTTTTCGGTTTTTCATTCTTGACCGAAAAATTGTAGGTTGTAAAAGGGAACCATTTTGCTTCTTGAATTTTTTATATATATGGATATATATTTTGGTGTTCATAACCTAGCCATGACCTTGTGTAAATATGTTGAATATTTGTGTTTGTGATTTGTATTTAATTATTTCAAAGGTTGTAATAATTATAATTTTGTTCTTCCATTTGTAAAGTTTTGTAATTTATTTATTTTCATTTTTGTATGTAAAATAAATAGATTAGGTGCATTTTGTTTTACTATAAAAAATGTATTAGGATAATTTTTTTTGTAAAAGAAGATGCAAATAAAAATGCGGTTTTGGTTTGGCTAATTCGGGCCTAAAGGACTTCATAGTTCTTAACGGGATTTTAGCCCGATAACCAAAACACATTTTTGAAGTCCAAAGGAGTTTGGAGCTGAATATAAAAGACATTTGGAAGCTCAAAGAAAGTGGAGAAATCACAACACAAGAAGAAGACTTGAAGCATTTGGATGCGGGATCAAGTGGGAGTTCAACGACACATTTTTTTTGTGTCTATTGTCACACCCCCAAAATCCACATGCGGAGTACCACCGCTTGGAGGCGTGACTGACCAGGATCTAGCCACCAATCACATTGAACTCATAGTTATATTTAAATGAAGTTTTCATTTAATAACATTTAATGTTACAACGTTACAAATAGTTCACAGTGTTTAGCGGAAGCATAAATCATTCGTTAAGTGTTTAATAACCACATGTAAAAGTCATTAGTCTTGTATTGTGTTTCCATGTATCTCGACCCATGACCACTCCAGCTTCCCAGACAGCAAGTTCCAATGATATGCACCTAAAAGCCTGCAAGGCATGTAACAACGAATCAACAACAAAGTTGAGCGAGTTCACAGTAGGTTGTTTAGTTATAGAATTCGTTTAGTAAATCGTATGTTCGTTTTGTAACCAATGTATCGTATTTTGTATCGCGGCCTTCCCGGCATGTTTGCGAAGATTAGTGGGGGTTTCCCATGTATTATAGATTAGTTACATTTGTATCGCGGCCCTCCAGGCATGTGTGCGAAGATTAGTATATGTATCGCGGCCATTCAGGCATGTGTGCGAAGAATTGTATTTGTATCGCGGCCATCCATGCATGTGTGCGAAGAGTTGTATTTGTATCGCGGCCATCCAGGCATGTGTGCGAAGAGTTGTATTTTACGTAAGTGCCCTTCCCAATCTGAGGACCGTGGTAAGTAGTCTAATAGTGATGTGAGTACAAATAATCATTCAATCTCATTCCCAACCCATCGGGGAATCCCATGCCTTGGTAAGAGTGTGAACTCACCTGAATTGCCTTGTGCAAAAATAGCTAATTATGAATTCGTGATGTCGTTTCCAAGATGAGACTTGCTGGCGTCCATTCTACAATATTCCTAACACGGAATATCTAATGAGTTTCTAAATAAATACGGTAACTAAACTACGTGTTACCGAGCTTTACCGAATCGTTAACCGAACGATCCGTTGATATGTTGTTAACTTAATAAAAACAATTAAGTTATACTTGTTAAGTTTCGCTTATTGTCGGTAAAACTAGTAAGTCTTGGGAAGACTTATTTCTCGAGAGATTTAGAAATAAAATAAATAAATATTTATATAAAATATATAAATACTCCGTTGTAATTGCGTTAGCCGTCTCGAGTAGTCGTACGTGTGTATAAAGAATATTTATATGAAAAACATCACATAACACTCCCGTATTATGTATCGCGTCTCCCGTGAAAAATATCAAAAGATGTGTATATGCCGTTTAGGCGTTTGAAATAAATATAAATTCCATATTTATTTTAATATGAGAATTCGTATTGTATGATATTGGAAATAAATATATAAACCATATTTATTTTCATAAAACGAATTCGTGTCGTTTAATATTTCGAATAAATATATAGAATATATTTATTTTATTAACACTATCGTCGTGTCGTTTGATCTTCGAAATAAATATATAAACTATATTTATTTTTATAAAAGAAGTCGTGTTGTTCGTTAACGGAAATAAATATAAACTATATTTATTGTTTGTAAATGAATTTCGAAACGTCGTCTTCATGAGTTAAAAGGCACCGTCTAAAGTAGTCGCACTTGTATGTTGTTTTTTCTAAAAGTTTTTAATTGAATCCGGTAGTTTATTGGATAATAAAGCGCATGTTATTTTATGGTTTTTCTCGAAAAACGGGCAGAGTTTCCTCTGTTTTTGGACGGCCCCGACAACACAAGTTGTCGTTATTTTATCAAAATTCAATTTATAATCACAACATATGACCAATTTCATCAAAGTTTGTCAAAAGGGTAAACTATAATAATCGGTCGGTTCGAGCTCGTTTTTCACGTATAAAAATAAGGAATATTTAACGTAGATAATATTCGTTCTAAATCTTTTACCTAATTTTCGTGTCGCTTTCGCTGACTGAGTTGACCAAGTCAACTGGCTGAGTTGACTCGCTGAGTTGACCGTGTCGACCCGAACCGTAGCGTTGACCTGAACCGAATCGAACCACGAACCGCGAGACCCGAACTGAAACGTAATCTCGGACCACTGTTGACTGCTTTGACCCAGAACCCGAACCGAGTTGAACTGAGTTGACTCGGTTTGACCGAGTTGACTAGTGAGTTGACCGAGCCTGTTGACCCGATGAATCAAAGCTCGAACCCGCTGATTTCCTGCCTGACCCGAGACTTGAACCCGAACCGAGACGTCACCCAACCCCAAACCCGTCTCGAATTGAACCATCCCTAGAACCAAAACCAAGTTTGTAACCCGAGCCAAAACAAACCGAACCAAAACTCGAATCGACTGAGCTGCGAAAACTGGACCGAAACAGATCAAAAGAAAATTACGGTTAAAGTCTGTTTACCGGACAGAACCCGTCGGTTCTGCAACACCGATTGCCGTCACGCGCCGCCACGTGCTACCACGCGCCACCGCTTCTCTCTTCGACATTTCTCTCCTCTTCGTCTGTGCCTCCGCACACCATTGCTCACAGTGGCGGATCCAGGATTTTTTCCTATGGGTTCACTTTTTTCGGTGATCAAAACTTTTAAAACCAATCGCTAAAATTTTTGGGTCGGGTCGGGTCAAATTTCTCACAATCAAATGTTAATAAATAAAAAGTTTATCTCAAATCTGAGTGATGTCGGATGCTCGGTTCTAATTCGCGAAGGAGATGTTGGAGGGGGGTGTGTCGTAATGCCAGGTCTGAAACAATGGAGCTTAAAAAATCAATAACCTATTAATTCTAAACTGAACAAAGGGAAACCCAGCCATTTAGAGGTGAATTATACACACACACACACACACACACACACACACAAAAAAAAAAAAAAAAAAAAAAAAAAAAAAAAAAAAAAAAAACAAACATATTAGAGATAGAAGGGATTAAACTGAACACAGGGACACTCAACCTTAGTTCATCAGAGGTGAATTATAGAAAAAATAAATAAATGAGAAACCAAACATCATAGAGATTAAACTGAACACGGGTAGGTCCAATTAAGCAAACATATTAAAGTAGAAAACACAAATAAATGATTGTAGTTTTGTATTCTAATCTTCAAATATACACATTTTGAATCCAAGAATTCTAAAACCCACATTCCAACTATTAAATTAAATTCTAAGCAAAACAAACAGAAAACTCTACCAATATTGAAATAACGTTAATTACCACACAAATCAAAACAGAATATACAATTGTTTTCAATTATTACATACCTAAACAATGGAGCTTTAAAAATCAATAACTGAGTTTGGAAAGATGTTGGTAGGCGAGCTCTTTTAAGTTTTGACTAAAAAAAGCCTAAGACCCAAGGATAATTAAAAATTCAGAAAAAGACTCTATAGGGAGGAATCGAAATCAAGACCTTACCTTTACAAAGAGAGCACAAAACCAGTAGACTACTTAAGATTCTTTGTTATGGGTTCACCTCATAATTTATTTATGGGTTCACTTTATATTTGCTATATAGATTTTCAATAATTATACGAAACCGAATGGGTTCCTGGGAACCCGTACTCTTCAATGTAGGTCCGCCCCTGATCGCTCACCACCTTCGCTCCAATCGGAAAAACGAGCACCAGAGACGAGATTAGGGGGTTCGGTTTGGGGGGTACCGTTGAACCGTCGTGAGAAGTCACTCCGCCGACGCCGGAGCTCAATCGCCGGACCACCACCACCGTTCGTCTCTTGCTGTTGCCGGTTCCGCCAGTTTGCCGGTCGGAGAAGCCACCGGCCTCGATGTTCTTGGTGAGAGAGAGAGTGTGGCAGGTGAGTGTATAGAGAGAAGGCAGTGAGTTTATGAGAGAGCTTGACTTCTCTGTGTTTTTATTTGTATAAGAGATTGCTCGCTTGTTGTAGTGTGAGGTTTGTAGGGAATATGAAACCTCTTTTGTGTTTGTATATAAAGTGTCTGTGTATCATCGAGAGAGAGGAAGACAACAAATCTATGTTTGTTGTAAAGTGTGTATACAATATAATATAGAGAGAGTGGAGTGGGTAATTGAGAAGTTGTTGGCTAGATAACATTGAGAGAGGGTAAGAAAATAAAATAGAAAGTCAATATAAGGGTGTCGGCAGATCAAGTTAAAAATGAGGGTGTACTATACCTTCTTTTATACTAGAATATGGTTTTGTGGAGTAGTTAATATGATTATTTTCCTAACAAACTTCAACAATTTAATTTCCATAATTTCTTTATGTTCTAACTCTATCGAATGTTTGGATAGAAACTCACGCATCATGCACTTGGTGCTATTCATTTGTCTTGTCATATATACACATATTGGAGTAGTTATTTGGACCCACAAATACCTACGCGAATTAAAAAAATTTAATGCCAGTCTAATAACACGTTTTGCTTGTCCTAAGTTATTATCATTTCATAATAATAATAACAACGTAATTTATGATACGTACACCAACGTAAGTTATCATCGAAATTTACGGGGTGTCACATCTATATTCACCCTTAGGAAGGACCTTTTGACACACTTGTTTCGGCTGACAAGTGTGGTCAAAATAGTTGGCTATGGTTATGCACCTATTGTTATGAGTGTTGTGCTTGTGTGGTTGTTTATTTATGTTGTTTGGATGATATGTTGATATGCATGCTTAACAAACTAATAATCAACAACAAGCTTAAAATTGGTTCTTTAAAAATCATAAAATTGATTAATAAAATGGTTATTAAAAATTAATGATTTTATAGTAAAATGGGTTTTATTAAAAGGAACCTTGAAAATTTGTTTTCACAAAAGTACCAAGGATTTGAATGCATGCAAATGTATGGTACATAAAGTTTTCAAAACTAGAATTTTGAAAACTCAAAATCCCTTTTATAAAACAAGTCAAACACCATCCTTTTATACAACACTCGAATCACTTGGGAACTCTTTTGTGGGATAAAGGTCACCTAACCACATTTGAGGGAACTTGTATATTCGAGGTGGGTTTACCATGTTTGTGGGATAAAGGTCACCTAACGACTTATGTGTATAAACTCACACGTGTGTGTAAGTTGGACAACTTGATTTGGAAACCATGAACTTAGGGTCACCGAAGCATGGGGAACAAAAGGTGTTGATGGGATTAAACATGCCAACTAAACATAAAGATGTTTAACTGATCCCATATGGCTAGAAGTTGCAAAGGGTTGCAATCGTCAAACGTTGACTACCTTGTTAATTTAAATAGAGGGATAAAGGTCACCTAACCAATATTTAAATGTAACGTTGGATTCTAGATTTTAATTATTAATTGTCTATGAGACATAAAAGGGTATTAATGATTAAAATGTAATAATATCGAAGATACTAAAATTGAACCTTGTAAAATTTTGTAGATGGACGCTAACAATATTACCCAAACCGTCCGTAACCTATCACTAAGAACAATCCTTGAAAAGGATCATATCAATCAAAACACTTTACGGATTAATATCGAAACTTAAGAATCGTTCTCAAGTAAGAAAAGATATCCTATGTGTTGAACGATCCTAATCCCAATGAACATCTTATGGAAGATAAGGATGCCTATAACGATTGTATTAAGTATATCGAGGATACTATGCAAGCCTCTTGCCTCATGTTAGGAATTAAGATTCCCGAGATTCAAAAGGATTTTGAACATCATGAGCATACGACATGATTACCCAATTGAAGGAAATGTTCCTACAATATGCAAGGGTAGAACGCTTCGAGCGCTTCATGCATGTCGAATGGAGGAAACCCAATCGGTCTCAACTTAAGTCTTTAAGATGAAAAGGCCACATTAATCACCTCGAAAGGCTCAATATGGGTAAAATGGCTTTATCCATGTGACACCTGTGTCACTTCAACCGTCATACAAATACCAAACCAATGAAATATTGTGTTTCATACTTGGGATTTGTATAAATATGTGTATCGTTTGCACATATCAATTCCTGTTCGATTTCGAGCTTTAAATCGCTTTCTGGAAGGTTATACGCGATCTAATGCGTAAATATAACCAGTTTAATGCAACAAACACTCCGAAATAGTGAAATAGGCTTAACATACCTTAAATAACCTTTACATAACTTAGAAATAAGTTTTGGTGTGGCGAAATCAAGTTTATTCACTCACAGGGACTATTTGCGTCAAACTGCAAAAGTCTGCCATTTCGTAAGGCAACGTATAGTCTGGAACATGATCATAAGCTAAACATACCATAAATAACCTAAACATAGTTTAGAAATAAGCTTTGAGTGGTTCGGTGTGTGAAAATATGCTTATTTGATCTTACAGGGACTAAAAGTGTCAAAAACGACGTAAGTTGCATTTTCGCGCATATCTTACGTTCTGACCACATCAGGACATCCAAAATTTTGTACACACTAAAATATTTTTATTTTAGTGATCGGCATGCAAAAATACCATTCGTCGCTTAATTTGAATCGTTTTCGCGTCCGTTTGAGTTTCGTCGTAATTTAACGAACAACGCGACCGTACGACCAAACGAGCCGACATCCGAGAGTTTTCCAAGCACATTTTGAGTCCTCTAAACTTTATTGACCTTGTAGAGCCTTGAAAATGGCTTAACAGGGGTCAAAAGGGCCTGAAATGAGCTTAAACCAAGTGCAGGGACCTGAACTGTAATATATGAAACTTTGGCTTATTTGGGAGGACCAGGCGGGCCGCGTAAGCCCCCTCCCTATCCTTGCACGGACCGTGTGAAGACCCCAGTGACCAGAAATCATTTTTCAGCTGCTGTTTCATAATTCAGGGGCCAATCTTGCAATTTCTTTGTGTGGTAGCCAAGTTATCACCTCTCCAAGGCTTTGTACCTGCTTGTGACAATTGTAGGGCTATGATTCTTGCTTGGAGGCTACACAAACATGTGTAATAATCTTGTGAGTTTGCATCAAGTATAAATAGCCTAACCTTTTCATTTGTTCATTGCTCATTTCTTCTCATTTCTTTTCTAATCTGATTTGGGAGCTCTCTCAAGTGATTAGGAACTTCCTCTTTGGTTTTCTTATTATCTTTCTTCAAGCATTGGATCTTTGCGAGTGTTCTTTCATGCTTATTCTTTATGTTAGTGCAGAAAGTCAAACAGTTTGGCCAACAGTTTGACTTTCGGTTTTGACCATCAATTGGTCAAGTCAAAGTTCAATTGAACTTTGTAATGTGATTGTAATCACGATGGTTATAATCCTTAGCGATTATACCTACTGATTCCCACGTTAACTAGGCGTAGTGACGAGTCAAAGTTTCGGTCAAAATGCGTTTTAGCATGCATTTTGCCACGGAACTACTTTTAGGTATCAAAACACTTTGTTTTGATACCAAATCAGTTTTCTAAGTTAGTTAAACATGTTTTGACATATTTAACTCGTCACTATTAGTTTAGTGCTTGTTTAGGGTCGTAAGTTAAACGGTCTAAACAACCACTTAGACTTTCGAACCCGACCCGTTTGGTCGATCATTAAGATCCGACCAAGCATGATTAGTGATCATAGTTGCATAGGGAATAACCACTGAGGTTATACCTTATGATCACATAGGATTGGTTAGTCATTTGCTAGTTAGCTTGTATGCCCATAGAAAATGACCAAAATGCCCTTTTGAAGCATAAATCCATAATGTGCATATGTGAACATATTTTTGACATCTAATCTGATTTAGTAACATGTTTAGGTATAATTGGGCATGTAAGACTTAACATAGCACATAGTTAACCAGCCGAACATAGTTTTGCGCAAACGACGCATTATAGTAGCTTATACTACCATAATGGGTCGAAACGGGTCAAAAGCACTTAGGTAGACTTTCAAATCAGAATGTTAGCTGTATTAAATCATACCATATGAGTTCAATTACTCATTTGATTTATAGAACATCATTCTATCCTATCTCCCGGTTTTGGAGCCGTTTAATAACATAGTTACCTATATTAGGTGCCGTTTGATTCCGTACTCCCTCTAGCTTCGCTTGGTTGTTATTCAAGACATCTAAGCACTCTCAAGTGAGTACATAGTCCCCTATTTTACTATTTTCAATGTTTTGGGGTGAAGCATGTGTACCTATTTGTTATGTTTATGATTTCAAAGTATAATTGATTATACATATTAGTACTTATCTTTTGACAAACTGAATGATTATTTATGGTTTAAACACCGATTTTTCAAAGATTATAAAATTAATTGTTGAATTGTACTTATTTATGTTCACAAGACCGATTGGTAGTATGATATAGCGCTATATGATTTGACACCCCATTCCTGTTGTTTATGGAATGTCAGAAACCGATATTTTATCCAAATAGGAATTGCCTTCGTGGTATTTCTATAGTCTCAAAGGTGTATTTTGATGCACTAGGTCTGACTGAATTCTTAAATCACACTTTTATTGTATATTTTATTATACTCCCAAAAGTATAGTTTGATATACTCTCATGTGTGATATTGTACAAAACAACATATATTTTGTTAACTACCAAAACATATTTTAAATATGTTATTTATTAAACCAAAGCATAGTTTAAATATGTTATTTATAAAACCAAAGTATACTTTTGATATACTACCAAAAACGATTATTTTGAGAACTAAAGTATATTTAATATACTATCTGTTTAACGATTTTGGAACAAAAATATATTTTGATATATATTATTTATTCGACCTTCTTAAAACCAAAGTATATTTTATATATACTACAAACCTTTTTATCAAAACATTGTTTTACAAACTCATTTTACTTACATATTTATTTATGCATCATTCTTTTATATCATCAAATTTCTTGTAAAATTTCACATGATTTATAAAGAAAACATTTTTAAGGATTCATGACTATTTTTAAAACATTCTTTTAAACTTACAAGTCATGAATCATGCATTAATAAAACCTATGTATCTCACAAGCATTTTTATGCTGACGTACCTATTTTTACACATGTTTCAGGTTCTGCTATGTGATGATTGTTGACGCATGATATACATAGGATGGACTCGTGCCTTAGCGACTTAAAAACTTGAAAGATAATAATTGTATTTGTTTGATTTGTAATAAACAGTGAGTTTAATAATTCAATAAAACGAAATTATTTAATCCATGGTTGTGAAACAATGATTTTGTTACAACACTCCCCGACGTTTCCGCCACGTTTTGTTGTTTTACGTGGTCGGGGTATGACAGAAAAGTTGGTATCAGAGCCAATGGTTATAGAGAATTAGGTTATTAGTAATGCTTTGACCTAGACTATAACCTTCCTAGGACCCTAACACAAGTTATCTTGTGTTTAGTTTTAAAACAATACCGTCACTTATCCTTAGGTGACAACCACAACAAGAACACAAAATTTCTAATCCGCTTTGAAAACCAATCATCTGTTCTAGGGTGATTGATTACTAGGTTTTGAACCTTCAAAGTTTTCAAAATCTCATCAAAGTTTGGGTCTAAATAATGTGAACACGTGCAAACTGGAAGAGTGAATGCCTGTACCCTGAGTTTTCTGTCTAAGGCTAGAGTGTTCGTACAAATCCGCAGTATCGGACCAGTCACTCTTACCTGGGAACTCTTGGGGTGAGTGTTCACTTATAGGCGAGCATGTCTTCGGTGATACATTATATTGATCCATTTACTTTGATTAGTCACTGCGTGGCGTTTGTTTGTTCGAGGTAACGGACGAATGAACGCCTTCCTTATGTTTTGTCGATGTTTTCAATACCTCTTTTATTTTCCAGTCATCGACCTCACTCGTTTCTCATGTTCCCTTGTTCCTTTTAGACAATGGCTCCTCGACGTGATGCTCAATCTTTTACTGCTGAGGAAGTCGCAGCCCTTGTAGCTCAACAAATGGCTGCAGTGCTTCCAGGAGTAGTAACTCAGATTCATGAGTTATATAACAACAATAACAACAATAACACCCAGTGTAATTTCAAGACCTTCAACTCTGCTAAACCTTTGAAGTTTTCTGGATCTCAAGGAGCAACCGCGCTCCTGTAATGGTTCGAAAGTTTGGAGAGCACATTCAGGCACTTGCAATGCCCGAATGAGCGTATGGTTGAGTTTGCATCCAGTGAATTCGAGAAGCGTGCTCTTACATGGTGGAACGGTATGATGCGTGATAGAGGTGCTGATGTGGCAATGGCACAAACCTGGGAAGAGCTTCGAGCTCTAATGATGAAGGAGTTCTGTCCTCGTCATGAGCTTAGAGCATTAGAAAGGGAATTCAATGAATTAAAGCAAGATAGTGGTGAACATCGAGCCTATACTGATCGTTATGAGGAATTGAGCCTGTTATGTCCTGCCATGGTCACGCCTGTGGATAAGGCGATTGAGAAGTACATTGATGGTCTTCCTGATTTAGTTCAGGATATCGTAAAACCCTTTTATAAAACAAGTCAAACACCATCCTTTTATACAACACTCGAAACACTTGGGAACTCTTATTGGGGGATAAAGGTCACCTAACCACATTTGAGGGAACTTGTATGTTCGAGGTGGGTTTACCATGTTTGTGGGATAAAGGTCACCTAACCACTTATGTGTATAAACTCACACGTGTGTGTAAGTTGGACGACTTGATTTGGAAACCATGAACTTAGGGTCACCGAAGCATGGGGAACAAAGGTGTTGATGGGATTAAACATGCCAACTAAACATAAAGATGTTTAACTGATCCCATATGGCTAGAAATTGCAAAGAGTTGCAATTGTCAAACGTTGACTACCTTGTTAATTTAAATAGAGGGATAAAGGTCACCTAACCAATATTTAAATGTAACGTTAGATTCTAGATTTTAATTATTAATTGTCTTTAAGACACAAAAGGGTATTAATGATTAAAATATAATAATATCGAAAATACTAAAATTGAACTTGTTAAATTTTGTAGATGGCCGCTAACAATGCAAACCCGATTAACCAAACCGTCCGAAACCTATCACTAAGAACCATCCTTGAAAAGGATCGTCTCAACCATAACAACTTCATGGATTGGTTTCGAAACTTGAGAATCGTTCTCAAGCAAGAGAAGATATCCTATGTGTTGGACGATCCTATTCCCGATGAACCTAACGTGGAAGATGTGGAAGCCTATAATGATTGGGTTAAGTATACCGAGGACTCCATGCAAGCCTCATGCCTCATGTTGGGAACTATGATTCCCAAAATTCAAAAGGATTTTGAACATCACGGGGCATACGACATGATTACCCAGTTAAAGGAAATGTTCCTACAACAAGCAAGGGTAGAACGCTTCGAAACTGTTCGGGCGCTTCATGCATGTCGAATGGAGGAAACCCAATCGGTATCATCTTATGTCCTTAAGATGAAAAGCCACATTGATCGCCTCGAAAGGCTAAATTGTCCCGTCTCTAAAGAGTTGGCTACGGATTTGATCCTCAACTCTTTAACAAAGAAATTTGAAAGGTTTGTAATGAATTACAACATGAATGGATGGGACAAGAGCATTGGTGAACTTCATGCATTGCTTAAAACGGCCGAAGCAGGAATGGGCAAAAAGGCTTTACCCGTCCTAGCGATCAATGAAGGAGGCAACAAGAAGAGGCCCCACCCCGACTCTAAAGAAAACTCTGCTAAAAGAAAGGGACACGTCAAAGGAGAGGGAAAGGGAAAAGCTAAAGCAGAACCCGCCAAACCGAAGGAGAAGAAGCAAAAGGTTACTATGAATGACCCATGTTTTGAATGTGGTGAGATAGGACATTGGAAGAGAAATTGTCCGACCTATCTCAAAGAGTTGAAAAACAAGAGGGATGCAGGGCAAACCTCAGGTACTATCTTTATGATACATGTTGAGCTTAATGTTATTTCTTCTAGCACATGGGTACATATTTGCAATTCGTTGCATGGGTTCAAAAGAAATAGACATTAGAAGAAGGGAGACGCTAGTCTCTTCATGGGCAACGGAGCAAAGGTTGATGTCGAAGCTCAAGGAGACTACGTTTTAGACCTTCCAAGTGGTTTGGAAGTTATTTCGAAGAATGTTTTATATGCCCCTAGTTTGACTAGGAACATAATTTCTGTTTCCCTTTTGAGACAATGTGGTTTTAAATTTGAATTTGTTAACCAAGACATTTATGTTTCTATGAATGATGTGTTTTATTTTAAAGCTATGTCTTTAAATGGTATTTATGAATTAGATCATGATAACGCATCATATGATAGCTCAATGTACCAAGTAACCAACAAGAAACTCAAAATGGATTTGAGTGATTCCTACCTTTGGCATTGTCGCCTTGGACATATAAGCAAGAATCGCATGCATACACTTCAGAAAAATGGTCTTTTGAATACAAATGAAGATAATTCATTTGAGGTATGCGAATCTTGTTTACAAGGCAAAATGACCAAGACACCCTTTAGTGGAACTTTTGAAAGGGCTAAAGACTTACTAGGTATCATACATTCAGATGTATGTGGTCCTTTTAAGCCGATGACTAGGAATGGTGAAAGATACTTCATTACCTTTACCAATGATTATAGTCGTTATGGTTATGTGTATTTACTAAAACACAAGGATGAAGCATTTGAAATGTTCAAAGACTTCAAAAGTGAAGTAGAAAATCAACTCAAGAAAACAATCAAAGTCCTTCGCACCGATAGAGGAGGTGAATACCTTAGTGGTGCTTTTCAAGATCATCTTAGGAGTTGTGGGATTATCTCACAACTTACTCCACCTGGAACACCACAACACAATGGTGTGTCCGAAAGGAGAAATCGAACTCTATCGTTTGGGGTTACGCTTTGCTCTCCGCAGTCCGTATACTAAATATGGCCCCAACCAAGAAAGTGGAAAAGACACCTTTTGAAATATGGCATGGAAACCCTCCATCATTATCATTCTTAAGGGTTTGGGGTTGTGAAGCTTATGTTAAGCAATACACTCCAAATAAATTGGAAGTCCGATCTACTAAGTGTATCTTTGTAGGATATCCTAAAGATGATATAGGATATTATTTCTACGACCCAACCGAGCAAAAGGTATTTGTTGCTCGAAAGGGTAAGTTCTTAGAAGCTAAGTTCCTAATGGAAGGAACTAGTGATAGAACAGTGGAACTTGAGGAGGATCAAGAACCACAAGACGATACATGCTTGGTTGATACTAGCACTCAACAAGAGGTTGTTGAAAACGATCAAGATGTTGATCAGAACACACAAAATGTTCGCAGATTTGGTAGAATTAGTAATCCACCTGAAAGATATGGATTTTTCATGGATGGATGCTACGTGGTAGATTCAGATGAACTAACCACATACCATGATGCAATGTCAAAATCCGGATTGTGACAAATGGATTGAAGCCATGAACATAGAGATGCAATCCATGTATGACAACCAAGTTTGGGAATTGGTTGTGCCACCACTCAACTCCAAAGTAGTTGGAAGTAAGTGGGTTTTCAAGAAGAAAACAGATTTGCATGGTAACTTGGATACTTACAAAGCAAGACTTGTAGCAAAAGGTTTCACTCAAACTCAAAGGATTGATTATGATGAGACCTTCTCGCCTGTGGCGATGCTAAAGTCAATCAGGATATTATTTGCCATAGCTGCATATTATGACTATGAGATCTGGCAATTGGATGTCAAAACGGATTTTCTTAATGGATATCTTGATGAAGATGTCTATATGGTTCAGCCTGAAGGTTTTGTCGATCCAAAACATCCTGACAAAGTATGCAAGTTAAAGAAATCAATCTATGGATTGAAACAAGCATCTAGAAGTTGGAATCACCATTTTGATGAAGAAATTAAGAATTTTGGATTCATCAAGAACGGCAATGAAGCTTGTGTGTACAAGAAAGCTAGTGGGAGCATCATCACTTTCTTAGTACTGTATGTTGATGACATTCTACTATTTGGGAATGACATTCCAACCATGGAAGGTGTAAAAGCTTGGCTTGGAAGTTGTTTTTCCATTAAGGATCTTGGTGAAGTCGCCTACATTCTGGGAATAAAGGTCTATAGGGATAGATCAAGGCGCTTGATAGGTTTAAACCAAAGTGCATACATTGACAAAGTCTTGAATAGGTTCCAAATGGAGAACTCCAAGAAAGGTTTTGTACCTATTCAAAAGGGGACAATATTGAATACATCTCAATGTCCAAGCTCAAAGGATGAGCAAGAGAAAATGAAAGGAGTCCCATATGCGTCTGCTATTGGATCCATCATGTATGTAATGATATGCACCAGAGGACGTCTCATGCGCCTTGAGCATGATGAGCAGATACCAGCAAAATCCAGGTAACAGTCATTGGAAGGCTGTTAAGTGCATATTAAAATACCTTAGAAGGACTAAGGACATGTTTTTAATATATGGATCTGGCGAGGAGGAACTCGTTGTAAAGGGTTACACGGACGCGAGTTTCCAAACCGATCTAAGTGATTCTCGATCGCAATCGTTGTATGTCTTCATTTTAAATGGAGGAGCAGTCTCTTGGAAGAGCTCAAAACAAGACGTGGTAGCATTGTCCACTACAGAATCAGAATACATCGCCGCTTCATTGGCAGCCCAGGAAGCTGCATGGTTAAAGAAATTTATAGCCGACCTAGGGGTGGTCCCTACCATTCAAGACCCCCTAGAGATCTTTTGTGATAACAAGGGTGCGATTGCTCAAATCAAGGAACCTCGTGCGCACCAAAAGACTAGACATATCGAGCGGAGATTCAACTACATAAGGGATGAAGTTGAAATAAGAAAGATATGTATCCGTCAAGTTCACACCGATCAAAACATTGCGGATCCACTCACGAAGCTCCTTGACAGGGCAAAACATGAGGTTCATACATGTACCTTAGGACTTCGATATTCTAGTGATTGGATTTGATCTATTTTGTATTTGGATATTGAAACAATTGTTAATTTAACTCTTTTATGGTATTTTGAGTTACGTTTCATTTTAGCATGTTTAAATCCATGAATAAGTTAATTATTCTAAACGTCCGTAGTCGATTATACTTGTGGGAACAAATATGAATGTAAGACTATTATGAATTTGGATTGGTGGATATTCATTAGATATGAATATAGAGCAAAGTGTTGCTGCCAAAGTTCATAGATATTTGTGGGATACAAATATTGGACTGACTCGCTCTCAAATATTACTGCATGGAATCATTTGAGATTGATCATAAGTAAATTTTGAGTAAAGGCGAATATCATAGTATCCTCTGACCTGAGATACATATTGGGTCTTGATATTCACCAAGTGTTATACCTTGACCTAGTTCTTAGCTGTCTGTAGCAAGGCAGTACATAAGGCTAAACTCAGGTGTGGTACAAGGTGATTGTGAGAGATGTATGTAGTCAAGAAGGGATTTGTTCCTCTTATTCATTGAGAGTAAGATGTCTAAGGCCTGCTAAAGTTAAATCAACAGAGAGTGATCACTCTATGTCTCTGGATTTAACATGACATCTGTAACGAAAGGATAAATGATAGATTCACCTAAATCATGTTCAAGTAAGGGACTTGAAGGGGATGATGTCATTGAATGGGAAATATAGTCATACGTATTAGGGGTAGTAAACTATAGTTAGGTGGTCTTTACTACTTGCATCAATCTTCTATGTATCTTGTGCAAGTGGGAGATTGTTGGATTCTGTATGCCCAAGACACATATTAAATTGATGTGGCTAGTACGTTATGATCCAAGTCGAGTCATACCCAAATACAAGCTAGACAAACACCTATATTATTTATTTCTGATATGATCAAACAAATAAATATTAACACTTACAATATTTAGAAATTGGTTTTCTAAATAATTACACTTGAGAAACTAACAAATTATATTGATAATTTATTTTGAGAGAATATTTTATTTTGTTATTTAATGGGTTAAATGACATTATAAAAGATTACATAAAGTCTTGCAAACATATGGTGTAATATTTTATAAAAGTTATAAAATAAACAAGACTTAAAATTGTTAAAAGAATTTTTTTTAAACACCCTCTAAAAAACCGGCCAACATGTGGTCTTCCCAAGACCAAGAGTGGTCCAATGAGCTTTCATGCATTTGCATGTGTAAGATGGGTCTTGATTGGGTGGTCTTCCCAAGCAAATTTTGGTCTAATCACCCTTCATGCATTTGCATGTGTAAGATGGCACAAGATTGGTCAATGTTGGTGGCAATTCTCTCTCATGGTTATATAAACATTTTAGATGACAAAAGGGAAGTGAAAGACCTCCTTCTTTGCTCTAAACTTTCGGCCACAATAGTGTGGTGTTCAAAGGTTTTTCAAGTTTCATTCAAGTGTTAGAAATCCTAGCTAAACTCGTGGTGTTTGTTGGAAGCTTGGGGTATACAAGCTTGAGGCCTTCTACTCTTGAAGGCAACCATTCTTAAAGCATCCTCCGTTTCATTTCTTATTACTCCAAGAAGGTAGTTTCCTAAACACCCTATGGTTGTGTTTGATAGTATGCATTTTCATATATGGATCCGGGTTTTGGGATTTTGCATATAAATGAAATTTATATCTTAAAAGTGACATGTTTTAAATATTATTTCCGCTGCGTTTTTATTTCATATGGATGAAATTGCTTTGATAAACATGTTAAAATCCCATCAAATAGATGAACTTGAATATTCATTTTGTCAATACTTTGCTTTTCTATTTCACTTGTGTTCCAGTATTGCCGCCTTCTTCGTTCACTAATAGGGTAACTGTTTACAGTAAGTCAGTAAATGAGAATCAACAAAAATATATGCATATTACTGAAGCTCATTGCTGATAGGAATAATGGAAAATTGTTGGTATATCTCTCTCTCCTTAGGCGATTCTGTGTTCTTCATGAAACCCTAGTTTTTCCTTGTGATCTTCTGTATAACAGTCTGTTATTAGAGATTTGATTTATCAAATTTCTACTACGAACTCGTTAGCAGTTGTGATCGACTTAGAATTAGGGTTTTGTCTTTTTGTTTTCTTCTATCGCCGCCTTAGTGTTCAATACGAAACCCTGATTTATTAAATTGGTTGTTATTGATTGCGGTTAACTGAGTTTAATTTAGCTAGATTGATACGCTGGTTTAATCGGTTAAGGGTTGAAGATTGATACTAGGGTTTTAAGGATTATGGTTTTACTTGTTGGTTGCATGTTTCTGCTGTTTGGTTGAGGTTTACGTAATCTTGGTGCATGGAGAGAAATAGGGATCGGGGATTGGAGGATTTAGGGTTTCAATCATTTACCGAAAAACTGCATGGGGATATTTTTATTAGTACGAGCAATGCTAAGCCGACGAACTCACAGGAGGTGCGAAGTAACATTCCTACGTTTGGTAATAGTCATGATGCCAGGTCTTTGAAAATTGATGGAAATCCGCTGATGCCGAGACATGGCATTGTCCAGAAGGAGCCAAGACTGATAAATGTTATTGATGAACTGGAAAAAGTCTCCGTTCTGGTTCAGTTGGGAAGCAAGAATGTTGATCATGATCGGGATAATGAGCCCGAGAAAACCACAACGAAATTCTCATATGCGGACAAGGTTACGATGAATAAATCGCTGAAACGAGAAGTTAATTTCAGAAGGTTGGATTCGGTAGAGACTCTTTAGGATGCTGATGTTGTCATTCCTCGTGAGGTAATCCGAAAGGTTCAGGAAAAGTTTGAGAATGTTCTATATGGCTATTTTTTAGGTAATCGATTACCATTTCCTGTGGTGGAGTATTATGCTAAAAATGTGTGGTCTAAGTATGGTTTTTCTAAACTTATGATGAATTCAGATGGTTTCTTTTTCTTTAAGTTTGATTCTAAAGAGGGTATGGCTAAAGTGTTGGAAGGGGGGCCATGGCTGATCAGGAAAGTGCCATTATTCTTAAATGTTTGGTCGCCGTCTGTTAGTCTGAAAAAGGAGGGTATTAAATCAGTTCAGGTGTGGGTGAAGATGCATAATGTTCCTATTTCAGTTTACACGGATGATGGGCTGAGTTTGTTAGCGTCCAAGATAGGGATTCTGAAAAGATTAGATGGTTATACGGCTGATATGTGTACGGATAACTGGGGAAGGAGCAGTTTTGCACGGGCATTAATTGAAATAGATGCGAATAATGAGCTGAAAGACCACATCATTGTAGCTATTCTGAAACTAGATGAAGATGGATACATTACTGAAAAAGTGAAAGTGGAATATGAATGGCAGCCGCAACGTTGCTCATTATGTTGTATCTTTGGCCATAATGACCAGACATGTGCCAAGAACGTGCAAAATAAAGTGAAGCAAGTGGTTGTTGATGAGGAGGGTTTTACTACGGATAAGAGGAAGATGGCAAGGGTGGGAACGATGCAAAAGAAGAAAAAACCAAAGTTCGTCTACAAGCCTAAAGTAAACAAATCAGGGCCGAGCACATCTGGTACAAAGGAGGATAAAACGGACAACGTAAGGAATGGTAAGGTGAAAACCCGAAACTCTTTTGAGGCTTTATCTATGGACGATGGGGATATGGTGGTCCGTGACATTCGTAATGTTAGTGAGGGGAGATCAGATGTGATAGAAGGTAATGATAAGAATCCTCGAGCTGAGGATGAGGTTGTGGAAACTGTTCCGACAGAAATGTCTAAAGTTATGCGTTATGATCAGTGTAAAGATTCTGAGGGGGCAAGCACTCCCAGTCACAACGGTTTAGATGGATAGTATAGCCTCATGGAATATAAGGGGTTTGAACCGACCCCTGAAACAAAGTGAGGTTCGTGTCCTAGTTTCCAAAAATAAATTAGATGTTTGTGCGCTCCTTGAATCGCATGTAGATATCACGAAACTTGCCAAGGTGTGTAAGGGTGTTTCCCGGTCTTGGAGTTGGATGTCTAACGGTGGTTTATGTGATCGAGGTACAAGGATTATTTTGGGCTGGAACATTAATGTGGTTGACATCATGATTTTGTCACAAACAGACCAAGTTATTCATGCCCAGGTTTTTACTAAAGCTGATAATAAATCTATATTTATTTCTTTTGTTTATGCAAAGAACAAATACCAGGAAAGAAGAAGTCTTTGGGAGAATCTGTGTAGGCATAAGGGTTTTTGCCAACACAAGCCGTGGGTTGTTATGGGGGATTTCAACACTGCTTTGCATGTTGAGGACTCTCTTTATGGTCCATGTTTGGGATTTTAACATGTTTATCAAAGAGATTTTATCCATATGAAATAAAAACGCAGCGGAAATAATGTTTAAAAACATGTTACTTTTAAGATATAAATTCCATTTATATGAAAAATCCCAAAACCCGGATCCATATATGAACATGCATACTATCAAACACAACCATAGGATGTTTAGAAAACTACCTTCTTGGAGTAAAGAACTTGAAATGGATGATACTTCTTGAATGGTTGCCTTCAAGAGTAGAAGGCCTCAAGCTTGTATACCCCAAGCTTCCAACATACACCACGAGTTTTAGCTAGGATTTAAACACTTGCAACTCACTTGAAAGATCCCCTCTTGGAACCAACCCCTTGGCCGAAAATTAGAGAGTATCTTCTTGAGTTCTTGCACTTGAAAATTGAACTTGAAAAACCCTTGGATCAAAAGACCCATGACCGATTTTGAGAGCAAAACTAGAGGTTTTCTTCAAGTTCATCTTTTCTTCTCATCTATCATTTTGTCATACAAAATTACTCTAAATCAAGTGAGAGAAATGGCCACCCACTTCACCCAATGAGCAATCATCTAGACATGCAAATTGCATGTCTTATAATTGGACCAACAATTTTTGGGAAGACCCCATGGGGGGTGGCGGCCTAGACTTTTATTTAAAAAAAAATTCAATTCTTTTATAAAATTTAAGTCTTGTTTATTTTATACCTTTTATAAAATATAACATAATATGTTCACAAGACTTTATACAATTTTTATTAAGTTATTTAACCCATTAAATAACAAAATAAAATATTCTCTCAAAATAAATTATCCATATAATTTATTGGTTTGTCAAGTGCAATTATTTAGAAAACCAATTTCTAAATATTATAAGTGTTAATATTTATTTGTTTGATCATATCACAAATAAATAATATAAGTGTTTGTCTAGCTTGTATTTGGGTATGACTCGACTTGGATCATAACGTACTAGCCACATTAATTTAATATGAGTCTTGGGCATACAGAATCCAACAATCTCCCACTTGCACAAGATACATAGAAGATTGATGCAAGTAGTAAAGACCACCTAACTATAGTTTACTACCCCTAATACGTATGACTATATTTCCCATTCAATAACATCATCTCCTTCAAGTCCCTTACTTGAACATGATTTAGGTGAATCTATCATTTATCCTTTCGTTACAGATGTCATGTTAAATCCAGAGACATAGAGTGATCACTCTCTGTTGATTTAACTTTAGCAGGCCTTAGACATCTTACTCTCAACGAATAAGAGGAACAAATCCCTTCTTGACTACATACGTCTCTCACAATCACCTTGTACCACACCTGAGTTTAGCCTTATGTACTGTCTTGCTACAGACAGCAAAGAACTAGGTCAAGGTATAACACTTGGTGAATATCAAGACCCAATATGTATCTTAGGTCAGAGGATACTATGATATTCGCCTTTACTCAAAATTTACTTATGATCAATCACAAATGATTCCATGCAGTAATATTTGAGAGCGAGTCAATCCAATATTTGTCTCGCACAAATATCTATGAACTTTGGCAGCAACACTTTGCTCTATATTCATACTAAATGAATATCCACCAATCCAAGTTCATAATAGTCTTACATTCATATTTGTTCCCACAAGTATGACCGACTACGGACATTTAGAATAATTAACTTATTCACGGATTTAAACATGCTAAAACGGAACATAACTCAACATACCATGTGAGAGAGTTATAATAATAGTTGTTCCAATATCCAAATACAAAATAGATCAAATCCAATCACTAGAATATCGAAGTCCTTAGACACAAGTATAACCCTTCATGCTTTGCCCGTTCAAAGAGCTTCGTGAGTGGATCCGCAATATTTTGATCAGTGTGAACTTTGCGAATACATATCTTTCCCGTTTTCAACTTCATCCCTTATGTAGCTGAAACTCCGCTCAATGTGCCTAGTCTTTTGATGTACACGAGGTTCCTTGATTTGAGCAATCGCACCATCGTTATCACAAAGATCTCTAGGGTCCTGAATGGTAGGGACTACCCCTAGATCGGCAATAATTCAAGTGGCAGATCCATTTGAATTATCTCAATCAATGAAGCGGTGATGTATTCTGATTCTGTAGTGGACAATGCTACCCTGATTGTGTTCGAGGACCATTTCGATCAGTTTAGAAACTTGTATCCCAGTAACCCTTTACAACGAATTCCTAAACTCGCATCCCTGTAACCCTTTACAACGAGTTCTTCTTCACCAGATCCATATATTAGAAATATATCCTTAATCCTTCTAAGGTATTTCAATATATTTTTTAACAGTCACCCAATGACCGTTACTCGCTGGTTTCTTCTCATCATGACTAAAGCGCATGACATGTCCGGTCCAGTGCATATCATTACATACATAATGAATCTTATAGTTATCGCATATGGGATTCCTTTCATTCTTTCT
>JARYGA010022389.1:0-49635 GCA_030545235.1 Helianthus tuberosus | reverse complement strand
ACCATGCTTGTATCATATTACACACGCCTCGTTACTTAAATCACTTACTCAAACCAAACCACCAAAGTAAAATGTTTATGTAAAATCAAATGTCAAAATGTTTGTGTGAAAACCATGACTAATGTCTATGTCTAATGTAAATCATGAATTGTGTATATCAATGTCAAAATGTTTATGTCTAATGTAAATCATGAATTGTGTATATCAATGTCAAATTTTATGTCTAATGTAAATCATGAATTGTGTATATCAATGTCAAAATGTTTATGTCTAATGTAAATCATGAATTGTGTATATCAATGTCAAAATGTTTATGTCTAATGTAAATCATGAATTGTGTATATCAATGTCAAAGTGTTTATGTCTAATGTAAATCATGTAATGTGTATCCAAAATATCATGTATGGTAAGTGAAATATATCAACTAAACCATATGTAAAATGCACAAAAACAAGGTATTGAAGTAAAACATGGTTTAAATCAAAGTTATGTTTTGTGGTACAAATGCATGCTATACTGATATAAACATCTATGCGGTATTGTAAAATGCATACATTCAAGCCTTGTGACTGTGGTGATAGACCCCTAAACGAATTTAAAGGTCTATCTGTGTTATGTTTATCGAATTCGGTCATTCCTTCCACCCAAACAAACCTAGGGTTCAGGAATGGGAGTTGTCAAGTCCTATGGTACCATTACCTACTAACGAGCGGCGTGATCAATGTTAATGAATGTATATTGTCCCATTTAAACAAACCAAATGTCATTGTCATACCAAAATGTAAGCATGTGAAAACAATGCACTAAGTATGTAATCAAATGAACATACATAGCGTGAAATGTAATGTAAAACAATGTACTAAGTATGCAACAAAGGATATACATAGCAAAAACACAATGAAATCATGTACTATAAGTGTACTATTGAACATGACAAGCATATGACATGAAAACATGGAAAGCACGAAAGTAACAAGTAGGCACATGTGTTTCACCCCAAAACAGTTTGAAAACGGTAAAAGAGGGGTCTATGTACTCACATGAGATTGCTCAATAGTCCTAGGATAACCACCAAGCAATGCTAGAAGATCACGGAATCAAACGGTACTTAATATAGGTAACTACATTAATAAACCGGACCTAAATCGGAGGATCGGATAGAATGAGGGCTCGTAAACCAAATGAGTATGGGAACTCATGTAATATGGTTTAACAAGGCCCACATACTAAAATGAAACCTAACCTAAGTGCTTACGACCCATTACGACCCGTTTAGGTAGCTTATGCTACTTTAACGCGTCGTTAGCGTAAAACGCGTTCGGACCGCCTAACTAGTCCTATGACAAGTAAAATGTGCCTTAACATGTCTAATATTGTTGCCAAATCAGTTTAGATACCAAAAGTTATGTTACATATGCTTAAAATGAATTTTGGCGTAAAAAGGGCATTTTGGTAATTTACCCTAGAAATATAAACTACCTATCATACAACTACTTAACGAAGCGACCATAAGGTATAACCTCGGAAGGTTATTCCCTATATACTATGGTCACCTAAAGTGTTTGGTCGGATCCTAGAGATCGACCAAACGGGTCGGGTTCGAAAGTATAAGCGATTGTTTAGATCGCTTACCTTACGACCCTATATAAGCACTAAACTAAAAGTGACGAGCTAAGCATGTTAAAACACGCTTAACTAAGTTTAGAAAACAGGTTTGGTATCAAAACAAACGGTTTTGATATCCAAGAGTAGTTTGGTTACAAAATACGCATAAATGCGCATTTTGGCCGAAACTACGACTCGTCACTGAGCCTAGATAACGTGGTAATCAGTAGGTATAGTCACAAGAGACTATAACCATCGTGATTACGCTCACGTTATGAAGTTCAACCGAACTTCGTGTTGACCATAAACTGGTCAACGCAGAAAGTCAAACAAAGTTTGACTTTAACGCTAAAACGAAAGGAAAAGGACGAAAGAACACTTACAACGGGTCCCCGCAAGTTTGATTTCCAAGTAATCTCATGTAGGAAGTGTATAAACACAACCACTTAGAGAAAAACTCAGATTTCAAGTGGGTTTTGCAAGGAGGTGGGTTGGGTATTTATAGGATTTGGACCACCGTTAGGATCGTTTCTTGAAAACCGTGATTGAATCTCATCCGTACATGTGTTGGAATGTTATGGATGCTTCAATTGGCCCCCCATTATCAGTAATCAACAAGTGGAATTGGGTTTAGGAGTGGGTAACAGCTGGAAACAGGCTGGAAGAAGCTTCTGATGTGCTGAGGACCCCTTACGGACCGTAAGGGTGATGGCTTACGGTCCGTAAGCCATCAACTATACTGAAATGACAGTTTCAGTCCCTGCACCTTGTTTCATTGCGTAACGGCACTTCTAACACCCGTCAAACCCAATTTCAAGCTCCACAATGATGTTAAGACATAGGGAACATGAAATATGCTTGAAAACATCATGGATGTCGGTTCGTTTGGCCGTACGATTGCGTTGTTCGGTTAATTACGACGAGAGTCGTAACGAACGCAAAAACGATCCAAATTAAGCGACGAATGGATTTTTGACAAGCCAAACACTAAAGCATAATATTATAATGTTTACATAAATTTTTGGAGGTCCGGATGTATTCAGAACGTAAGATATGCGCGAAAGTGCAAACTTGTGCACTTTTTTGACGCTTTTAGCCCCTATTGATCAATAAAGTTTATTTTAGCATACCAAACCCCTCAAAGCCTATTTCTAAGCGATGTAAAGGATATTTAGGGAATGTTTAACTTATGATCAAGTTCCGGAATATCTGTTACAGTTCAAATTTGCATACTTTCGCAGTTTGTCAACTTTAGTCCCTGTAAGCGAATAGACTTGATTTTGCCATACCAAAGCCTTCAAAACTTATTTATAAGTTATGTAAAGGTTATTTAAGGTATGTTAAGCCTATGTCACTATTCCGGAGTGTTCGTTGCATTAAACTGGGTATATTTACGCATCAGTGCACGTATAACCTTCCAGAAAGCGATTTAGAGCCCGAAATCGAACAAGAATTGATATGTGCAAATGATACACATATTTGTACAAATCCCAGGTATGAAATACAATATTTCATTGGTTTGGTATTTGTTTGATGGTCGCAGTGACCCAGGTGTCACAGTCTCCCCTACTTTAGGAAATTTCGTCCCGAAATTTATTCAGAGGAAACTTGTGAGAGCTTGAAACATGAAGTTGAAAAATATCAAACGACACTGGTTAGAGTCCTGAACTTCTAGTAACTTTACAATAACAACATGCTTGCAATGTGAGAGGGACACTTATATACAAGTATATAAAACGTCATTGGTGCGTTCAGCGTACCTCTATTACATTGTTCACATTTCGTTATTGTTGTCACTATCGGTTCTTACACATAATAAGTCTTACCGAGGTTTCCGTGCACTGAACTTCGTAATTATGTATGCATCCATAATTACGTAATTCCTTGCATAGTCACATGGTGCATCTTAAAAATGTGTAGGGGAAGAAAACAAATGAACGAGCCTGTGATGATTGTGAATAGACCACCATAGGTTCCCTTTTATTAAATCAATAAATGATTTTAATAGACAACCAAGGAGTCTTTTCAGCTTATATCATCACATGTCATTCTTAACCAGATTTTTGAATCAATCTTTTTTACTAGACCACTAGGAGGGTCTCTTATGAATCATGGAGTGGTACTATATAATCCAAGGGTCTTAACTAACACGTAGAAGCCCAATAAGGATTTAGGGTAGTACCTTTTTGAATATCCTTCTACGAATCCCTCATATGAAGATACGAAAGGTTCTACGAGGATTTGGATAACGAATATCCAGAGTATACAAAAACACAAAAATGCATAAAAGAAAACACAAAGTGCATAAACACATAATCACATAATTGTTTAACTTGATTTTAGATTTGTTATCATTTTGTTAATTTGTTCTGCTAACTGTGCACATGTATTCAAAGCACACCAGGTATCCAATCAGTGGATTTTGATTGGTGCTTTAAATATTTCTAAGAATCTAACTATAAAGATAGAAAGATCTTTTAAAGGGAAAATTCGATTTCGATTATAAGGAACCGAAATGTTCGAATTAAGGTACACAAAGAATTCCAATTAAGGACTCTGATTTGAATGATAATCATCCACAAGGGTCTAATTGTGAAGATAAAAAGATCCCATATTGATTTTAGAAGTTGAGGATGTTTTGAAACCTTGCACTGGATGTGCTTAAGTCAAAACATGAGGTAAAATGCTTATGAAGTTGAGATGCTCGATATGCCAAGGTGACATATGAAGCGAAATTTGAAGGTTAAGTCAATGTATGAGAAAAATACTTTGAAAACTATGCATAGGGTTTCTTTTAAAAATGTGTTTAATGTTTTTGAAACCTTATATATAATACTTTTGAAATCATAAAGTAGGTGTATTAGGTAAAAATGTTTTAAAATCATGCGAGATGAATTTTGAAATTATGTATAAGGTTTTTGAAAACATGATTGATGCTTTTGAAATCATGCACTTGATATAAGTAATTATATTGTATTAATAACATTTTGAAATCATGAAGGTTGTTTTTGAAACACTCATACTATGTATGTTGAAAAATCAAAACGTAATGGGTATGAGATTTGAAAATACCCTTAGTTATCTAACCAAGGATTCAAAGGCACAGATGTGCAGAAGCATGATTACTCATAATGTCACTTTATTTTCTGTACTTCGTATCTTAAAATGAAACGAGTACTTAGAATTTTCTATGGGAATCATGAGTAAACACAAGAATGGGAAATATTCATAAGAGTAGTTTGTAAGGAACATAGTTCCTTAATGTAGGTATTATAGGGAAATGCCATACACACATGTAACTACACTTGTATATCAGAATTGTGAACAATGATTTATTTATAAACAAAACAGATTGTTTCACATTACAAGAAAATAGAAGAAACAAAAGCATAAGATTCAAATTATTTAAAGCATCAGCTTCTTTTAATCAGTCAAATGCTCATCCAAGGGTTGGATTTGCATCGACAATCTTTGGGCATTTGTTCCTGAAATGGCTCGTCTCTCCACAGTTGTAGCAAGTACCAGACGGAAAACGAGCTCGAGTAGGGTTGACTTGGAGTCGGGTAGCAGCAAGGTTTATAGCAGCTTTGTTTTGGATAGCAAAGCGGCATATGCTAACCAAATGTCCCCACCGTCCATAGTAGGTACATTTGAAGCAGGGTAAGAGGTTTGAATGATGACGGTTGCATCGCTTGCACCAAGGAGCAGTTCCTAAGTACGGCTTCCTAGCTGGTGGCGCTACCACTTGGCTAGGTTCTGCTTGATTAGGTGTAACTGCTGCGGGTTTCCTTGAAGCCTTACGCTTCCTTAATTTTGGTGCAGGCTTGACTTCTGCTTCCTTTGGTGACTCTTGAGTGGCTTCATTGTTGAGACAAGACATGGCAATGCCTAAATCCATCGTCTTCAGAATCACTTCGCCTATTTGCTGAGCAAATTTGGCTGTTTGCTCGGACATTTGACCATTGCTGAGAGGAAGAGAAATTCTAGAAGGAAATGAAAGACATAGGAAGAAACAAGTGAAATGACAACGCATATAAATTGCGATCATTTGTTTGTTACCTAAGGCAAACAAATGAGACGGTGACTAATCAAAGTAAGCGGGTCATATTAATGTATCGCGAAGACATGCTTTAGCCTATAAGTGGACACTCACCCCAAGAGTTCCCAGGTAAGAGTGACTGGTCCGATTATGTGGATTTGTACGAACACTCTAGCCTTAGACAGAAAACTCAGAGTACAGGCATCCACTCTTCCAGATTGCACGTGTTCACACTATAAGACCCAAACTTTGACGAGGTTTTGAAAATTCAAAGGGGTTCAAAACCTTATAACAGAGGATTCAAATCCTAGTAATCAATCATCCTAGAACAGATGATTAGTTTTCAAAGTGGTTTTGAAATTTATGTTCTTGTTGCGGTTGTCACTTAAGGAAAGGTGACGGTATTGTTTTATGTCTAAACGCAAGTAAACTCGCGTTAGGGTCCTAGGAAGGTTATAGACTAGGTCAAAGCATTACTAATAACCTAATTCCCTATAACCATGAGCTCTGATACCAACTTTTCTGTCACACCCCGACCACGTAAAACAACAAAACGTGGCTGAAACGTCGGGGAGTGTTGTAACAGAATCATTGTTTCATAACACATGGAAACTGAAATATTGTTTTATTGATTAAAAGAGTTACAATGTCTTGACAATCAAATAAACATAACATAAATAACTAGTCTTGCATCTTTTATTGTCGCTAAGACCCAAGTCCGCCTAAGTGCATCTTAAAAAACCCTAAGCATCATATCCTAAAACACATGTGAAAATAGGTACGTCAGCATAAAAATGCCTGTGAGATACATAGGTTTTGTGAAAATAGAATTCATGACTTATGTTTAAGAAAATGTTTAGTCATGAACCTTGTAATTTGCTTTGTCTTGTAAATCATTTGAAAAGTGATAAATAAACCAAATGATATATATGTATAGAAGAATAATACATGGTTAAGTAAATAACCAAGTAAAATGAGTTTATATCAGATAAGTTGTTTGTAAAACAATGTATTGTGAAAAGTATGTTATTTGAATAAAATGTTATATGTCTAAATTGAAATGATTCAAATAACGCTACGATATGTAATACCATACAAACACTTATATATAGGAAGTACCAGCGGCGTATCCACCATGCTTGTATCATATTACACACGCCTCGTTACTTAAATCACTTACTCAAACCAAACCACCAAAGTAAAATGTTTATGTAAAATCAAATGTCAAAATGTTTGTGTGAAAACCATGTCTAATGTCTATGTCTAATGTAAATCATGAATTGTGTATATCAATGTGAAAATGTTTATGTCTAATGTAAATCATGAATTGTGTATATCAATGTCAAATGTTTATGTCTAATGTAAATCATGAATTGTGTATATCAATGTCAAAATGTTTATGTCTAATGTAAATCATGAATTGTGTATATCAATGTCAAAATGTTTATGTCTAATGTAAATCATGAATTGTGTATATCAATGTCAAAGTGTTTATGTCTAATGTAAATCATGTAATGTGTATCCAAAATATCATGTATGGTAAGTGAAATATATCAACTAAACCATATGTAAAATGCACAAAAACAAGGTATTGAAGTAAAACATGGTTTAAATCAAAGTTATGTTTTGTGGAACAAATGCATGCTATACTGATATAAACATCTATGCGGTATTGTAAAATGCATACATTCAAGCCTTGTGACTGTGGTGATAGACCCCTAAACGAATTTAAAGGTCTATCTGTGTTATGTTTATCGAATTCGGTCATTCCTTCCACCCAAACAAACCTAGGGTTCAGGAATGGGAGTTGTCAAGTCCTATGGTACCATTACCTACTAACGAGCGGCGTGATCAATGTTAATGAATGTATATTGTCCCATTTAAACAAACCAAGTGTCATTGTCATACCAAAATGTAAGCATGTGAAAACAATGCACTAAGTATGTAATCAAATGAACATACATAGCGTGAAATGTAATGTAAAACAATGTACTAAGTATGCAACAAAGGACATACATAGCAAAAACACAATGAAATCATGTACTATAAGTGTACTATTGAACATAACAAGCATATGACATGAAAACATGGAAAGCACGAAAGTAACAAGTAGGCACATGTGTTTCACCCCAAAATAGTTTGAAAACGACAAAAGAGGGGTCTATGTACTCACATGAGATTGCTCAATAGTCCTAGGATAACCACCAAGCAATGCTAGAAGATCACGGAATCAAACGGTACCTAATATAGGTAACTACATTAATAAACCGGACCTAAATCGGAGGATCGGATAGAATGAGGGCTCGTAAACCAAATGAGTATGGGAACTCATGTAATATGGTTTAACAAGGCCCACATACTAAAATGAAACCTAACCTAAGTGCTTACGACCCATTACGACCCGTTTAGGTAGCTTATGCTACTTTAACGTGTCGTTAGCGTAAAACGCGTTCAGACCGCCTAACTAGTCCTATGACAAGTAAAATATGCCTTAACTTGTCTAATATTGTTGCCAAATCAGTTTAGATACCAAAAGTTATGTTACATATGCTTAAAATGAATTTTGGCGTAAAAAGGGCATTTTGGTAATTTACCCTAGGAATATAAACTACCTATCATACAACTACTTAACGAAGCGACCATAAGGTATAACCTCGGAAGGTTATTCCCTATATACTATGGTCACCTAAAGTGTTTGGTCGGATCCTAGAGATCGACCAAACGGGTCGGGTTTGAAAGTATAAGCGATTGTTTAGATCGCTTACCTTACGACCCTATATAAGCACTAAACTAAAAGTGACGAGCTAAGCATGTTAAAACACGCTTAACTAAGTTTAGAAAACAGGTTTGGTATCAAAACAAACGGTTTTGATATCCAAGAGTAGTTTGGTTACAAAATACGCATAAATGCGCATTTTGGCCGAAACTACGACTCGTCACTGAGCCTAGATAACGTGGTAATCAGTAGGTATAGTTACAAGAGACTATAACCATCGTCATTACACTCACGTTATGAAGTTCAACCGAACTTCGTGTTGACCATAAACTGGTCAACGCAGAAAGTCAAACAAAGTTTGACTTTAACGCTAAAACGAAAGGAAAAGGACGAAAGAACACTTACAACGGGTCCCCGCAAGTTTGATTTCCAAGTAATCTCATGTAGGAAGTGTATAAACACAACCACTTAGAGAAAAACTCAGATTTCAAGTGGGTTTTGCAAGGAGGTGGGTTGGGTATTTATAGGATTTGGACCATCGTTAGGATCGTTTCTTGAAAACCGTGATTGAATCTCATCCGTACATGTGTTGGAATGTTATGGATGCTTCAATTGGCCCCCCATTATCAGTAATCAACAAGTGGAATTGGGTTTAGGAGTGGGTAACAGCTGGAAACAGGCTGGAAGAAGCTTCTGATGTGCTGAGGACCCCTTACGGACCGTAAGGGTGATGGCTTACGGTCCGTAAGCCATCAACTATACTGAAATGACAGTTTCAGTCCCTGCACCTTGTTTCGTTGCGTAACGGCACTTCTAACACCCGTCAAACCCAATTTCAAGCTCCAAAATGATGTTAAGACATAGGGAACATGAAATATGCTTGAAAACATCATGGATGTCGGTTCGTTTGGCCGTACGATTGCGTTGTTCGGTTAATTACGACGGGAGTCGTAACGAACGCAAAAACGATCCAAATTAAGCGACGAATGGATTTTTGACAAGCCAAACACTAAAGCATAATATTATAATGTTTACATAAATTTTTGGAGGTCCGGATGTATTCAGAACGTAAGATATGCGCGAAAGTGCAAACTTGTGCACTTTTTGACGCTTTTAGCCCCTATTGATCAATAAAGTTTATTTTAGCATACCAAACCCCTCAAAGCCTATTTCTAAGCTATGTAAAGGATATTTAGGGCATGTTTAACTTATGATCAAGTTCCGGAATATCTGTTACAGTTCAAATTGGCATACTTTCGCAGTTTGTCAACTTTAGTCCCTGTAAGCGAATAGACTTGATTTTGCCATACCAAAGCCTTCAAAACTTATTTCTAAGTTATGTAAAGGTTATTTAAGGTATGTTAAGCCTATGTCACTATTCCGGAGTGTTTGTTTCATTAAACTGGGTATATTTACGCATCCGTGCGCGTATAACCTTCCAGAAAGCGATTTAGAGCCCGAAATCGAACAAGAATTGATATGTGCAAATGATACACATATTTGTACAAATCCCAGGTATGAAATACAATATTTCATTGGTTTGGTATTTGTTTGATGGTCGCAGTGACCCAGGTGTCACGACTATTAGGCTTGAGCATAGCTCACTACCTTGGACAGGGATCATAAAGATCGCAATGTCATTGTCTCAAATGGACAATATGTTATAGCCCGTTGGCAAAACATCACTAAAGATATAAAATAATATGATCATCGTATTAGATGATATTAGTCGTGATCGCATTCATCATATAGACTATGAGGCTTGAGCATAGCTCACAATCTTGGACAGGGAACCATAAGGTCACAACTGTCCTTATATTGACTGACAAAGCAGTATTATGATTCCTCTCCTTCCACATAGTTGAGAATTGATGGAGATTTGGAACGAGTATCATCACAAAGTTGACGAAGATTTTCTTCTTTCCACGCAATTGGGAATTTATTAAAGATTTAGTGACACGTTTTAGCCAACGTATTTATATGGTTCCCCTCCTTTCACACAGTTGGGATTAGTTGGAGATTTGGAATAGATATCGTCACGAAGTTGGACGGGGGCTTTCTCCTTTCCACGTAGTTGGAAATTCAGTTGGAGATTTTAATGATACGTTTCAGTCAACATATTGGATATAAATTCTTCTCCTCATTTGGAGATGCGTCTCAGTTGACGTTGAAAATATAAGTCCCTCTCTGTAATGGGAGATTTGGGAATTCGTCGCAGTTGACGTTTAAATATAAGTCCCTCTCCGTATTGGGAGATTTGGGAATACGCCTTAATACAGTCAGCGTATATGATATGGCTCGATACAGTCATCGTTTAAATATATGCCTTTCTCCTTATGGGGAGATTCAGGGATACGCCTCAATATAGTACAACGTATATGATACAGCTCAATAAAGTACACTGTATACGGTACGGCTCAGTAAAGTACACTTTTCAAAAAATTTCCCCTTCTCCTTATAGGGAGATTCGGAGAAGATTAGCATCGCATAGATGGATGAAATCTCTATCTCCTTTCCACTCATTCAGAAATTAATTGGAGATCTAGGATAAGTGTCGTCCTCTCGCTGGACAAGAATCACTTAAAGTTTTTTAAGATTATATTGGTGTGAGGGAATCAGTTTTCCACTTCTATCACCTTTTCAACCACTACCATTGGTGGGAAAATTTAAGACAGAGTCTTTTATCATGGTCTTATTTACTAGTCTTAATTACGTAAGAACCAGTAGACCGAGTAATATTTAAAGGAAATTTACTTGCTTAATTGCTAGCGGTTCTTCGACTAATTGTCTTCACCCAATAGAGTTGACACTTTTAGTCCTTCTCCTCAGTTGGAGTTTCCAGGACACGTCTCATTTGATGTTTTAATTATATGCACTTCTCCTCAATTGGAGATTTGGTATACACCTCAATATAGTATAGTGTATACGATACGGCTCAATAAAGTACACCGTTTAAATATATACCCCTCTCCTTTATTGGAAGACATGGGGATACGCCTCAATAAAGTACAACGTATATAATATAGCTCAATAAAGTACACTGTATATGGTACAACTCAATAAAGTACACCGTTTAAATATATACCCCTCTCCTTTATCAGGAGACATGGGGATACGCCTCAATAAAGTACAACGTATATAATACAGCTCAATAAAGTACACTGTATATGGCACGGCTCAATAAAGTTCACTGTTTATATATATACCCCTCTCCTTTATCGGGAGACATAGGGATACGCCTCAATAAAGTACAGCGTATATAATACAGCTCAATAAAGTACACTGTATATGATACGGCTTAATAAAGTACACCATTTAAATATATACCCCTCTCCTTTATCGGGAGACATGGGGATATGTCGTCTCATATTTGGACGAACATCTTGCACTATTTCAACCACTCATTGGTGGGAACGCGTGCTTTTTGGCCTTCGTCTATTGCGCAATCAAGAGATCTGTTTGATAAGGCAGGAGCAGTAAATGTGACCTTCATATTATTAGAAGGAAAAATCATAAAATAGGCTCCATAAAATCAATGATTCTTCTTATGGCAGTAATATCGCCAAAATATATTAGATGCTTAGTATTAGTCGATATCAGTACAATATGATCCTTGGGAGATCTTAGTGGTTCCATGCATTAAATCGTCATACTGGCCAGGCATGAAAGCGATCTATGGGACACACTAAGATACTGCCAATTATCATATGGTGCTTCCATCAAACTAAGTTTGGCATTCGTAGTTGTTAAAAATCAATGAAATAAAAATCATTGTCGCACCCCAGTTGGTGAAATTGCTAGCGAGATTTGCCGAATTTATATATAATATAATATACCCAGATAGGTTTGAATAATCGAGTTCCAAGACTCGAGATTTTATGCTTTAATCATGAATCAGAAAAAGTGATTCCTTTTTATGCTTATTCTCTAAAATGAGAGAACATTTGAATCAAACAATAGAAATTTTGGTGCAAAGGTGCACGAACATTCTTGCCACGTTACGGCTTTCCAGAGTTGTTGCTGTTTCAATCAGTTGGTGAGATATCACCGGAATGTCTATCAAATATGATAGACTTCAGATACATGATATTAGGATATCACAAGAATATCAAAAGATATATCATCAGGTGATGAGGTTTAGCATCCTCGTGTCGGAGTCATTGTCTCCAAAACATGTGTAGTTTACCATATGGAACTTCAAGCTACTCAATGGTAGAGATCCTCGAGTCCGTGACCCATTATAGTTTCTTCATTTGGTTTGCGCCATCTTGGTGGTATAAAATCAATAACTACTATATAGTCAAGAGTAGTCTTATGTTCAGGTCTAGACTCAGAGTTTTTAAAGGAATCTGCATTTGTGATATTTGAGATTACACACTAAAGGCTAGTGTCAAATTCACTCAAACTGTAGCTCTGATACCAACCTGTCACACCCCGATTTCTGGTGGGCCCGGATGGGTACAATCGTGACGGTTGGATAACAGTTATCACAATAAAATATTATGCAGCGGAAGTATTGGATTGAAATTATTAAATAAAGCTTGAATGTATAAAAGTATTACAAGCGTTCGATACAAGCCCGCAGGCAGGATCCAAATAAACAGAGCTTTAGACATCATAGGCCTTATGCTTCAGGATTGCAAATTCCTTAGCCTTCATTCTAGCCGACCCATAATCCCAGCCTATAATAAGGTTCGGTACTTGCTGTTCAATCTTTTGAAAATACGTCAGCCAAAGCTGGTAAATACAATTAACTGAATCTTTGGAAAATAGTTTTTTCAAAAAGAGTTTTATACATATAGATAACCTGTAGGTGATTTTTAAAATATATCTTGGGATTATTCTTGTTACGAAATTATACACTTGACTAACCCATTGGGTTGACCGGACATGGTATCAATAACCCCCAATAACAGTAATTATCAAGTAAATGGAATAAAACCATATTCATACACTTTTGCGCAATCATAGGCGACTTACTTGTGTAATAACCGTCCCAAGAGGCATATTTGCCATCCCAAGTTTACACTAAAATAAGTGAAGAGTATTTACCTTTTTGCTAGCTTCCAATCAACAAGACTATATTTGGCAAAAAGCCGCAAGTCTAAGTATTATTGACCCAAGTCCGATTATCTGGGGGGTACAATAGTCTGGAATAATCAGGTTTATTATCTGTCAGAATGTATACGGGTCAAAGGTAGTTCCTTTAGATATGACCCGATACTTAAGAATAGGTTCGCTAGATTAATACCGAATAGAATGTGGTTTAAAGCCAACAAGTACTAGGACTTGTATAATATGGGTAAACGAAGTACATTATGGATTTTGAGATCAAAATGATAAGGTTAAACCCTTCTCGGTAAACTTATGTAAACTAGTTACGTAAGTCTAACCATACGCGTATAAGCGATGACGGGTAACCGGTTAAGTGATAAAACATATTTTAGAACACTTCTAAACTCATATCACAATTATTTTAAAAATCTGACCCGTTGACTTTTTAAATTATTATTACTTTGACTCGTCAATTGACCAAGCAAACGTGATTCTTAGGAGGTGCCCTTTTGAGGGATTAACACCTACCTAATTACGATCACGTAGCCATGTTCGTTATGAACAATGACTTGACCGTTTAAGGTCTAACTAAAAGTCAAAGCGTTTTATCGTAAACGCTTAACTTTTTTGCTTTAAGAGCCAAATAAAATAACTTGCCACGAAAGGAACACTTACAAGTGTCCTAAGGACTGAAGAGAACTCAATGGTATGCTCCAAAAAGCTCAGGAGCTCCCAATATGAGAGATTAGAGGGAATGAAGAATAGGTGCAAATGAAATGGTTGAACTTAACACCTATTTATAGTGTTTGGTGAGTCCTTGGATGATCAACAAGTGTATTGTGTGTTCTCCAAGTATTACTAGGATCATGACATGTGTAAACCAGGTTTTAAAACCATTTAAGAGCCCATAGATTCGAATTATGTGTGTATAGGTGGTATATGTGGGCTGCAAGGAATAAGAAGGGCAACTGTCAAGTTTTTCTGCCCAGATAGGGCCCTCGCGGCCCGCGTAGTAATTCAGGGGGGATGGTCGTGGCCCGCGACTCTCACCCAGATCAGCAAAACTATTTTAATTTTTAACATGAATGACCCCTTAAACTTATAACTCCATAATATCCTTCCTTTTCAGCACTTATGGCCCTTTAAATCATATTTTGGGTATTCATGGGAGTATAACAAACACTGTTAAGCTTCGGGTTCGTTAAAAGATCACCCGAATACTCTAGTTTCTCTCGTTGACACTTTTAACCCCTTTAACGCACAAAGTTATGTGTAATATTGTTTAACGACATCAAAGCCCTAAACGGCCAACATAGACATTCCCGAGAGTATGAACGAATATTATGAAGCACCCGGTTCGTTAAAAGGTCACTCAAAGGTAAGTATTAACATGTTGACACTTTTAACCCTTTGATGCATAATTTTTTTGAATTATATTGCAAACGGTTTAGTTTATCCAACAAGTGGTTTATTAAAAGAATACAAAGACCGTATAAGGCCACTTAGAGGCTTAGTTTAAGCATGTTGACACTTTCAGTCCTTGCATATTCAAAGTTTTCATCGTTTGGAAATAATAGTCCCTCCTAGTCAACGTTTGACTTAATTAGGATTAGGGACACGTGTCAACACATAAATGGACACGAGTTTACGAGGTGTTACAGAGTTGAACATATCAAACTCCCCACACTCCGTTTTCGTATCCGACAGTTTATCCCGAAGATGAACCTTGGCTTTAGCAACATCAAAGGTCTGTAAAATGTCAGAAACTTTCGGAAGACGGTATTTTCGGCTCATTTTACACTCACCAAATTTGGTAAAAAGAAAGGGTCAATATATAAAGGGAAAAACAAGCTGACAGTCATGACGACAACAAAATTAATAAGAAGTCATGATTATATGTCTAATCGCCACCTTTTGAAAACGGCGGCGCTACCGTAATTATAGATTTCATTAATTATTCCTGAGAAACATCAAGTGCTCACACACACCCCAACAAAATATAGTTTTAACAAAATATCTAAGGAACAGTACAAAAAAGCAAACAAGAAAACACCTATTCCTCTCCTGACTCATCTGCCACCTCCAGCATACGGCGTAGCGATTCCACGCCATCTTCGGCCACTTTGTTGGTTAAATCAGTATTGGTGCATAAATGTGTGTTAACTTCGTCTTTATCGAGTCTAATGTCTAGATAGGATAAACCAGTGCTCAGTAGGTTAGAAATCAGGGTTTGCATGTAAATGGGTCATTTCGCATGAAATGAACAAGTCATTTCGTATGAAATGAGATTTGACCATTTCGCACGAAATGAGTTATGTTGGTTTTGTACGAAATGCCCACTCTATATATAGCTGAGTTGGTTTGTCATTTGTAACGATTCGGATTTCAGAGCCGAGGTGCTGCCAATTTGTCAACTGATATGTAAAGCTTTGAAATCAATAAAAAGAAGATAATTAGGAAGAATCAAGCTGTAATCAAGTTCGTATCATTGATTCCGCCTTTGATATGGATTAAAACTCTTCTGATCGACTCGTTCAGGTCGTACAACGATCCAACAAGTGGTATCAGAGCTCAGGAAGAAGAGTTCATACCGATTCAGCTTGTTTTCACCAGAATTTCTAACTTCTACTCATTCTTCATCACAATTTTCAAGATTTAATGGTTAAAATGGCTTGAATTTCACATATATCACGTAAAACACAGTTTTAACGAATCCTTGAAAGAATTGGACCTTAATTCGATGTAAAACAGGATCAATTTGACAAAATCTTGGCCGATAGTGTGACGTCATCATCATTCCGCACGAAATCAACATTTCATTTCGCGCGGAATCAACATCTGGATCGTCATTTCGCACGGAATCGACCTTGAAAATCTCATTTCGCACGGAATCAACATAGTAGCCTTCATTTCGTACGAAATAGACTTCCATTTCGTACCAGAGGACTATTTCGCTTGAAGAGTGTGATTTCGTTTGACTATTCCGCACGAAATTGTCATTTCGCTTGAAAGATTATCATTTCGCACCAAGTTGGCATTTCTTTTGAAAGTCATTTCGCGTGAAGATTATTTCGCTTGAGACTCATTTCATTTGAAGATTGATTCATTTCGATTGAATCCATTTCGTTTGAAATTGTTTTTCAAATCACAAAAATTTTTCTAAGTGTTTGTTGTTTGTTTCAGGTACTTGAAGATGGATGATTTTCTGAATCCATTCAGTGACGCTTTTGCTTACACTGGAAGCACAGAAGATGATACAACAAACAACAAGAATAAAATGCACCGAATCCGACTCCGAAGAAAACCATTGCTGATTCTTTGAGTGTTGATAATGCATACGGCACCTACAACAAACCGCCCAAGCTAATGGCCATAGAGGACTACAACAGATGGGCAAGTAGATTTGAGAAATGGCTACAGGCATTTGCATATCTAAGTTGGAAGAGTATGAAAAGTGGTTTTAACATCGGAAGAACTGACTACGAGAACTTAACGGATACTCCACAAGAGAATTTCATTGCAGAACATAAATGCATCGCTTTACTTCACCAATCAGTGAGAGATGATATTATATCATTGATTGAATACAAAGATTCCAGAGATCTTTGGGAGAAATTAAGGATGAAATGTGTGGGTGGTGCCGAAATTGTTAAAAACAAGAAAAAGCTGTTAAGAAAAGAATTCGATCTGTTTGGGTGTTTGAAAAATGAGAGTGTGTCAAAGATGATAGAAAGATTTGGTTACTTAAAGCTGGAACTTGCAAGATATGATATTGTGTATTCTCAGGAAGAATTGGTTGATAAGCTGTTTGACTCATTGCCTGATGAGAAAGACTAGCAGTACTTTGCTTTAATGATAAAGAACACAGTGAAGTCGACTGATCTGACAGTTGATTTACTAATCGAAAGGTTGGAAAGTCATGAATTGGAGATCAGAAAAACGAACAAAGTCAATAATTCCTCGTATCAGCAAAATGTTGACTTATATTATCGAGGAAGTATGATTCCTAAAACTGTGTCCCCGAAAACTGCCTTCTCAGCAGAAAATTCAAACAAGTCAAATCAAGAAAGTCCAAGCAGTGGTTATCATGGAGGATCATCTTCAACTTCTCCAAATCAATCAGTTCTGAAAAATTTGTTTTAGTGCAATATTGCTGTTGACCTCAAAAATGCACAAAACTTCAGCGAAGAATCCGCCAAGCAGCAAATGGTGTTTTTAGCATCTGTCTTGGAATCATATGAAAGTCTTGTTGCTGGAAAGATTGGAAACACCAACCTCACCAAGGAAGATTATGACCAAATTGACCCTGAGGAGATGGAGTTGTTTGATATCAGATGGTGTATGGCAAGTGCGGTCAGAAGGGCTCAGAGATTCATGGAGATAATAGGCAGACACTCCATTGGTGGACCTTCAACGAAGCTAGGTTTTGATAAATCGAAGGTTACATGTTTCAAGTGCAAGCAAAAAGGGCACTTTAAACGAGAATGTCGAAATGCAGCCACTGATGAAACAGCCAACCCTTTCCGTGAAGATTATTACAAAAGAGCCATCTATCATCAAAATAAAGCAGAATCTCCCAGAATGAAGCAGATAGAATATGCTCCCAAAGAAAAGTCGAGGGCATTAGCTGTTATCCATGACGATGAGGGATATGATTGGAGTGATGTGTTGCCACAAGAAGACGCAGTGGGATATGCCTTCACGGAAAAAATTGTTCCTTGGAAAGATACCCGATCAGAGGAAGTAAAATATGTCAACCGAAAAATGTCAGCCCTAACAATGAAAGATAGACATTTTCATGCATGGAAAGAAGCAAAAAGCGCGAAGAGATGGGACGCTGACAGAGAATGCTATTTGGATCCTAAGGGTAATATACTTGTGGAACCATCAACACTTCTAGTCGAGACTCTGATCGAGCAAATAACAGAAGAGGAAGAAGCAAATCAAAGATTGTGGTGGGGAAGTGATGAAGAAGAAAAAGAAAAGGAGCTACAGTCGAAAAAGATCGATGATGGGATTATTGACACGACCAAAGAATTCACTGCAGATAACCTGAAGAAAATGGCTGACAAAGTGCTTGCAGCAAAAGAGTTAGAGGTAGTTTCTGAGTCTGGAACTGAGTCTAAAAGCAAGGTCAGTTCTAATGATTCAACCAACGAGTCAGGTAAGAAAGCCAAAATAGAAAGCGACTGCAAAAATTGCATGAAAGATTGCAAGGTTTGTAGTACACTTGCTTACCTCAGTGGTAAAAAGACTGAAGAGCTGACAGAAAGAGTAAGAGAAGTTGAAAATCATATTTTAAATCGTGATAAGTTGGTAAAGGCTTCAAATGACATATTAAAAGAATTAACTGATAAACTTGAAAAAGATAAAATTGACGTAGAACAAATCAGGAAAGAAAACGAAAAGTTAATTCTTGAAAACCATCAACTTTCTGAAAATTACGAGAAGTTAAAAAGAACGGTAAAAGATTCTGATGAAAGAAATGATAAAACATTTAAAGAAAATCTTCAACTGACAGGAGTACTTCAGTCGAAAGAGAGGCAAATCAACCAACAGTTGGATGAGATTGCTAATCTAAAGCTTCAAGTTCAAGAAGCTAAGATTGAAAATGAACGCATCAACTTGAAACTCAACAGTTACAACTCCGCAAGTTTTGTTCTTCAATATATCGTTCCTAAACCAATCGGGAAGAACAAAGCTGGCGAAGATGTTTATTCGGACGGAACTGGGGTTGGGTATCATCAAGTTCCACCGCCAGTGTCAAATAATTTCTCAAAGAAAAAGTCTGGATTGGTTAATGATAATGAAACAAACGAGGTTAAACTTCCAGAATCAATCGATGTCACATTCACTTCATCATCTGATGAAGACAGTGTTCAGTCCGAGGTTGTTAAAAGCATGGTTGAAAGTGTTTTGAAATCTGAAAGTGACTCAACTGAGGATGAAGAGTGTTTCTTGGACAAATAAATTCCGAAATCAACATCCAAAAACAACTTAAATGAAGAACCTAATCTTGTGATGTACAAGATGTCGGGATCGGATAAGTTGTATTCGGATCTTGAATTTTCGTTGGAAAATGTGAATGTAGACAAATTGAAAAATGTGTTCAAGTTGGTTGAGATTGATGTGTCTAAGATAGAAGGTTTGAAATGTTCCAAAAGGCAATTAAATTTTGAAAAAGATAAAGCTTACTATAAAAAACCCGTTGTACCGCCACGTTTTTCTAACAGCAATAAAAACAAATGGTTGGGTGGTTATAAGGGTGGTAAGAATTATCAAAGAAAGAACTTTCAAAACAAGAAGTTTGTTGAGAAAAGGTGTTTGTAAAAAGCTCGAGTTCTCATTCTGAGCAAGAATCTGAGATTTTTTCAAAATCAAATGAAGAGTTTTTTGAAGAAAAGGCCTCACAGCCTCAGACCGAAGGCACAAGCCGGGTAGCTGATACATGTACATGCTTCAAGTGCAACAAAGTTGGACACATTGCACGAAAGTGCACCAACTTAAAGCCTAAGTCTGAAGTTGTTGAGAGTCAGAAAAAGAAAGTTGATGCTAAAGGCAAAGCTCAAATGGTTGTTGAGAAGAAAGTTTTGAAAAATGATAACATCAAAATCAAAATTGAACATGTAAAGAATGTGGTAACTAAAACTGACAAATTTTACAAACGGGTTGCTTCGCCTCAACAAGCATGGAAACCAAAATCAGTTGAAAAGATATCAAGTTCTCCAAAACCAATGGTTTCTGAAACGGAAAAACAATCATCCTTTACCACTCCGGTAAAGATGAATGTTCCTTTGGATTGCTATGAGAAACTTGAGAAACAAAAGTCTACTGCTTCTGAGAAGAAGTATGTACCAAAGAAAGACCAACCATCTGGTCAACCTCCTAAAAATGATTTCTTTTCATACAAAGAGGTTGAGCTTGAGTCTAAAGAGAGTTTAAAGATTAATGACAAAAATTTTCCGCCACTATACACTGCAAAAACTCACCTCAATGTCAAGCTACCTGAGTCAAAAGACGCTTGGGTGGCATCAAAATCTAACTAAGTGTTTGTGATATGTGCAGGAGCTTCCAAGATCCGTTTCATGTTGGATTATGGATAGTGGAGCTTCTAGGCACATGACGGGGAAGAAGACCCTACTGTATGATGTTCGAGGGTTTAATGGAGGATATGTGGGATTTGAAGGCAATCAAGGTGGTCGAATAGTTGGTGAAGGAACTTTATCGAATGGTATCGTCACGTTTGAAAGAGTAAACTACATCGCCGAGCTTGAAAACAATCTTCTGAGTATTTCTCAGATCTGTGATCGTATGTATACAACGCACTTTACGGATAAGGAATGTTTGATATTGAAACCAGGATTTGTTGTTCCCGAAGAGTGGGTTATCATGAGGGCACCTAGAGTCAATGATCTGTACGTGTTGGACATGAGTGTAGCAACTACTACCACGGGTCAGGCTCACTGCTTTATGTCAAGAGCAACGGAAAAAGAATCTCAATTGTGGCATCGAAAGATGGGCCACATTCACCTACGAAAAATGAATCACCTGGTGCATAACGACTTAGTAACCGGTGTTCATGTGAAAGGTTTCCATCTTGAGGGGGAGTGCATTAGTTGTGTCAAAGAGCATAACTGGTGATCTCTACTGTCTAGTAGTAACAGATGATTACTCGAGATTTTCGTGGGTATCATTTCTGAAGACAAAGGATGAGACGTTTGAAAGTTTGATGACGTTGTTCAGAAAAATTGAAAACTTGTACCAAACCCGAATCAGAAGAATCAGGAGTGACAACGGTACAGAGTTTAAGAACAACAAGATGGAAGAGTATTGTGATAAGAGAGGTATATTGCAAGAATTTAGTGCTCCTTATACTCCGCAACAAAATGGAGTAGCTGAAAGAAAGAACAGGACGCTAGTTGAAACGGCTTGGACGATGCATGCTGATTCGAAACTACCAGTAAACTTTTGGGCAGAAGCAGTGTCAGCCGCTTGCTATACACTCAACCGGGTTCTTACAGTGAAGAAATTCAACAAGACATGTTTCGAGCTGATCAACAACCGCAAACCTAACCTGAAGTATCTGGAACCGTTTGGGTCTCCCTGTACAGTTCTAGAACCTTATGGTAAATTTGGTGCAAAGAGCATTGAGGGAATTTTTGTCACACCCCGACCGCGTAAAACAACAAATCGCGGCGGAAACATCGGGGCGTGTTGCGACAGAATTAATTGTCTCATAACCATGGCATACAAAGTTTTATTTAATTATTAAACAAGGGTGTTTCATTGTTTCAAACAGGAAATTAAAGAGTTCAGAACATAATTAAACATAGTCTATCTTCTTTTAAAGTCTCTAAGGCACAGGTCCGCCCTAGTATCATGATCAACATCCTATGGAAAAGCACCTGAAAACACATGTGAAAATAGGTACGTCAGCATAAAAATGCCTGTGAGATACATAGGTTTTTGAAAATAGGATTCATGACTTATGTTGGAGAAAATGTTTAGTCATGAACCTTGTTATTTGCTTTGTCTTGTAAATCATTTGAAAACAATAAGATCAGATGATATGTATAAGTAATTGTCAGGTTAAATAGATAACCATGTAAAAATGTGTTTGTATAAGATAAGTTGTTTGTAAATCAATGTCTTGTGAAAAGTATGTTATTTGTATAAAATGTTCTATGTCTCAAACTGAAATGATTCAAATAACGTTACGCCATGTAATACCATACAAACACTTATATATAGGAAGTACCAGCGGCGTATCCACCATGCTTGTATCATATTACACACGCATCGTTACTTAATCACTTAATCAAACAAAACCAACCAATGTAAGAAGTCTATGTTTAAACAAATTGTCAAATGTATTGAATAATATGTCAAAGTGTTTATGTCAAGATGTAAATCATGTCAAATGTCTATATCAAATATCCATGTCAAATGTCTATGTCAAAATATCCATGTCAAATGTCTATGTCAAAATGTCATGTATGGCAAGTGAAATGTCTCAACTAAACCATATGCACAAAAACAAAGTATTGAAGTAAAACTTGGTTTAAATCAAAGCTATGTTTTGTGTAAATGCATGCAACTATTTAATATGAACATTTATGTGGTATTGTGTAAATGCATACATCCAAGCCTGGCGACTGTGGTGATAAAACCCTTTAAACAAATTAAAGGTCTATCTGTCTTAATGTCAACGAATTCGGTCATTCCTTTCTGTTCCCTTACCCTGGGATGTCCGGAACGGGAGTTGTCAATTCCTATGGTACCACTACCTACTAACGAACGGCGTAGCTAATGTTAATGGATATATTGTCCCATGTAAACAAACCAAATGTCATAACAAAATGTGAGCATGTGAAAACAATGCACTAAGTATGTAATCAAATGAACATACATAGCGTGAAATGTCATGTAAAACGATGTACTAAGTAATGCACACAATGGGCATACCTAGCATGAAATGTCATGTAAAACAATGTACCAAGTAATGCACACAATGGGCACACCTAGCATGAAATGTCATGTAAAACGATGTACTAAGTAATGCACACAATGGGCACACCTAGCATGAAATGTCATGTAAAACGATGTACTAAGTAATGCACACAATGGGCATACCTAGCATGAAATGTAATGTAAAACAATGTACCAAGTAATGCACACAATGGGCACACCTAGCATGAAATGTAATGAAATCATGTACTATAATGTACTAACGAACATAGCATGTATATGATGTGAAAACAGGAAAGCATGAAAGTAACAAGTAGGCACATGTGTTCCACCCCAAAACAGTTTGGAAAACAGTAAAAGAGGGGTCTATGTACTCACTTGAGATTGCTCAGTTGTCAAAAGATAACCACCAAGTAATGCTATAGATCTCGGAATATCAAACGGCACCTAATATAGGTAACTACATTAATAAACCGGACCTAAATCGGAAGACTGGATAGAATGAGGTTTCGTAAACCAAACGAGTGTAGAGACTCGTGTCATTTGGTTTAACAAAGCCTACATGCTAAATGAAACTTAACATAATTGTTTACGACCCATTACGACCCGTTTAGGAAGCTTATGCTACTTTTAACGCGTCGTGCGCGTGAAACGCGTTTGGACCGCCTAACTAGTCCTATGACAAGTATTATATGCCTAAACATGTTACATAATCAGTTACGTGACAAAAGTTTAGGTTACATATGCTAAATTACCAATTATGTATGAAAAGGGTATTCTGGTAATTTACCTAAGGCATATAAACTACCTATCATACAACTACTTAAACGATGTGACCATAGGGTATAACCTCGGAAGGTTATTCCCTACCTACTATGGTCACCTACTGTGTTTGGTCGGATCCTAATGATCGACCAAACTGGGTCGGGTTCGAGGTATAAGCGATTTATTAGATCGCTTACCCTACGACCCTAGACAACGTGGTAATCAGTAGGCATAGTCCCAAGGGACTATAACCATCGTGATTACAATCACGTTGCGAAGTTCTAACGAACTTCGCATTGACCATTACTGGTCAACGCTGAAAGTCAAACAAAGTTTGACTTTCTGACTCGAAAAGCAGTAAAAATAAGGAAAAGAACGAAAGAATACTTACGAAGGGTCCCCGAATGCTAACCCAGATCGAAATAGCTCAGGTATGAAACGAAGGTTCCAACTTAGAGCTTTCTTGATCAGATTTGTGGGTTTTGGGGTTGAGGGTGGATGGGTATTTATAGAAAAGGTAGAGCCGTTAGGATCGTTTTCTTGAATAACGTGATCGAATCTTGTGCGTACACTTGTCGGAAATGTTATGGAACCACATATGCACCTTAACTTAATGACACATCACTTAAAACATGTGGTTAAGAATGGATTAGTTGCAAGTTGCATTTAAATACATTGAATCTGCCAGAACAGTCAGTCGCGTAGCGCGACGGATAAGCCACATGGGCTCGCGCTACGCTAGCACTCATCCAGAATCAGAAAGTTTGAAAAATGGCAGCAATGGTCCCTGTTGTGTTTTAAGGCATTTCCGACACTTCCAAGGCCCGTAAAGCCATCTTTAAGGTCCTAAAATGTTGCCTAAACATTGTGGACATGGAACATGTTCAAAAATATGCCGGATGATGGTTCGTTTGGTCGTACGAACGCGATGTTCGCTTAATTACGACGGAATGCGCATAAGTGCGAAAAACGATCCAAATGACGCAACGAATGGATTTTTCTTAAGGCGAACACTAAAATATAATGTAGTAATGCTTACATAAATTTTTGGATGTCCGGATGTATTCAGAACGTAAGTTATGCGCGAAAATGCAAACTTGTGCACTTTTTGACACTTTTAGTCCCTGAATGTCCCAAAAGTTTATTTTAGCACACCAAACCCCTCAAAGCCTATTTCTAAGCTATGTAAAGGATATTTAAGGTGTGTTTAACTTATGGTAATGTTCCGGAATGTTCGTTACAGTTCAAATTGACATACTTTCGCAGTTTGTCATATTTAGTCCCTGTAAGCGAATTAACTTGTTTTTGCCATACCAAAGCCTTCAAAACTTATTTCTAAGTTATGTAAAGGTTATTTAAGGTATGTTGAGTATATGTTGATGTTCCAGAGTATTTCTCGCATTAAACTGAGTACGTTTACGCACTAGTTTGCGTATAACTCTCCAGAAAGCGATGTAGAGTTTGAAATTACATAAAAGTCAAAACATGAAAAATGTATAACATAACAAAACAAACATTGGGATCAAATAACATTGTTTTATTGATAACAGAACTGTTCATAGTGATTACAAGCACAGTTGTTACAGTCTCCCCTACTTGTGGAAATTTCGTCCCGAAATTTATTTAGAGGAAACTCGTGGAAAAAGATGTGGATATTTCGCTTTCATTTGATCTTCGCGTTCCCAAGTAAACTCAGGTCCACGTTTAGCTTCCCAACGAACTTTGACCAAAGGAATGCGCTTGCGCTTAAGCCACTTGACTTCACGTTCCATGATTTCCACTGGTCTCTCAACAAATTTCAGTGTTTTGCCAACACGAATTTCGTCAAGCGGTATGGAGAAGTTCTCTTCAGCTGTACACTTCTTGAGATTTGATATGTGAAAAGTTGGATGAACATTTCCAAGTTCAGGAGGTAACTCAAGTCTGTAGGCTACCTTTCCGATTCTTTCGACGATCTTGAATGGTCCAATGTATCTAGGTGCAAGTTTTCCTTTCTTTCCAAATCTGATCACACCTTTCCAAGGTGAGACCTTAAGTAATACTCGATCACCGACTTGAAATTCAAAGGCTTTACGTTTTGGGTCCGCGTAAATCTTCTGACAGCTTCTAGCTGCCTGAAGGTTATCACGAACTTTCTTGACCTTGTCAGTTGTCTCTAAAATGAGGGCAGGTCCAGTAAGTTGAGCCTCGCCAATCTCATTCCAGCAGACTGGTGAACGACATTTTCGACCATAGAGAGCTTCGAAAGGAGCCATTTTGATGCTAGTGTGATAACTGTTGTTGTAGGAGAATTCAATCAATTTAAGATGTGAATCCCAGCTACCACCAAAATCGATCACACAAGCTCTTAGCATATCCTCCAGAGTCTGGATTGTTCTCTCAGATTGACCATCCGTTTGCGGATGATAAGCTGTGCTCAGATTAAGTTGGGTCCCCATAGCAGATTGCATGGTTCTCCAAAAGTGCGAAGTGAAACGAGCATCTCTGTCAGAAATGATGTTCAAAGGAACACCATGTCGAGCCACAATTTCATCTACATAGATTTGAGCAAGTCTGTCAGTAGGAAAATCCTCGCGGATTGGCAAGAAATGTGCTGACTTTGTAAGACGATCAACGACTACCCAGATGGCATCATGACCTTTCTTTGTGCGTGGAAGTTTGGTAACAAGATCCATAGTAATGTTTTCCCATTTCCAAACTGGGATCTCTGGTTGCTCCAATAAACCCGAAGGACGTTGATGTTCAGCCTTAACCTTAAGACAAGTAAGGCATTTTGATACGTATAAGGCAATGTCTTTCTTCATACCAGGCCACCAATAGTGAGTACGAAGGTCCTTATACATTTTATCTGAGCCCGGATGAATGGAATAACGAGACTTATGGGCTTCATCCATAAGCAAGGCACGAAGATCATCCTGGCTTGGGACCCACAAACGGTCCATGAAGTAATATGATCCATTGTCCTTCAGTTCCAGAGCAGGCGTTATGTGATAAGGAAATTCCTTATCCATCAAACCTTGTGCAACACAAGATTGTTGAGCCTGAGAAATGCGTGCTTGAATATCGGATCGAGCTTGAATGACAGATTGAACACGTACACAATGAAGCTTAGTACGTTCCTTACGACTCAATGCATCGGCCACGACATTCGCCTTACCAGGATGGTAGCGAATTTCACAGTCGTAGTCGTTTAAAAGCTCAACCCAACGTCGTTGTCTCATGTTGAGTTCTTTCTGATTGAAGATATGCTGAAGACTTTTGTGGTCAGTGAAAACCACACATTTTGTACCGTACAAATAGTGTCTCCAGATCTTGAGAGCAAAGACAACTGCACCCAACTCAAGATCATGAGTGGTGTAGTTCTTCTCATGAATCTTCAACTGCCTCGATGCATAGGCTATGACTTTGTTCCTCTGCATCAGAACACAGCCAAGACCTAATTTAGATGCATCACAATACACGACAAAATCATCATCACCCTCAGGCAATGATAGAACAGGCGCATCGCAAAGCTTCTGCTTCAGGTGTTGGAAAGCTTCCTCTTGTTTGTATCCCCAATAAAAGGGCATTTTCTTCTGAGTTAGAGCAGTTAGAGGAACTGCAATCTTAGAGAAGTTTTCAATGAAGCGGCGATAATAACCCGCTAGACCAAGAAAAGAACGAACTTCAGTAGGAGTAGAAGGTGTATCCCAATCCTTAATCGCACTGATCTTGGAGGGATCTACATGAATACCTCGTTCGTTGATAATGTGTCCCAAAAATTGAACTTCTTTAAGCCAAAATTCGCACTTGGAGAATTTGGCGAAAAGTTGCTCTTTCTTCAGGAGTTCCAGAGTAAGACGAAGATGCTGCTCGTGATCAGCTCGCGTCTTAGAGTAAATCAAGATATCGTCAATAAAAACAATGATGAACTGATCCAAATAAGGTTTGCAGACCCTATTCATTAGGTCCATGAAAACAGCAGGAGCATTAGTCAAACCGAATGGCATGACTGTGAACTCGTAATGTCCATAACGAGTACGGAATGCTGTCTTCGGAATGTCTTCTTCTTGCACCCGAAGTTGATGATATCCGGAACGCAGATCAATCTTCGAAAAATAAGAAGCACCTTGTAACTGATCGAAAAGGTCGTCTATGCGAGGTAGAGGATATCGATTCTTGATGGTAAGCTTGTTAAGCTCACGATAATCGATACACATCCTAAAGGATCCATCCTTCTTCTTTACAAAAAGAACGGGAGCACCCCACGGTGAAAAACTAGGACGTATAAAACCTTTCTCAGAGAGCTCCTGAAGCTGTTTAGACAACTCTTGCATCTCTGACGGTGCAAGACGATATGGAGCTCTGGCAATGGGGTTTGCACCAGGTACGAGATCAATGCGGAACTCGACTTGGCGTGCTGGAGGTAGACCAGGTAAATCTTCAGGGAAAACTTCAGAATAATCCCGAACGACAGGAATATCTGAAATAGATTTACCCTTGCCTTTATCTTCTGTAACATGTGCTAAGAAAGCCACATAGTTCTTCTGCAGATACTTTCGAGCTTTAAAACAAGACATGAGTCTGAGACCACCGATAGGCTTCTCCCCTTGAACCTGCAGGATCTCGCCTGTCGAAAGCGGCACACGAACAATCTTCTTACAACAAACTATCTCTGCGTGATGCTTGGATAACCAATCCATTCCTACAATAACGTCGAAGCTTCCAAGTTGCATAGGCACGAGATCAATAGGAAAAAGATGGTCGTTAATATTCAACTGGCAGTTACGAAGAACAGAATCAAGAATAATGGGTTCACCACTAGCAACCTCCACTGTCAAAGACTTGCCTAGTTTCGTTCTAGACACGCGAAGCATTTGCTCAAAGGACAAAGACACGAAACTTTTATCGGCACCGGAATCGAAAAGAACATATGCAGGCTGATTATTAATAAAGAACGTACCGTTCACCACATTATCATCCGCCTGCGCCTCTTGGGCATTCATGTTAAAGACTCGGCCTCGAGCCGGAGCCTGATTCTGGTTCTGGTTCTGGTTGGCTAGTCTTGGGCACCGATTCCTATAGTGGGTCAGATCCCCACAATTGTAACAAGCACCTGGTGGGTATTGTGGTCGTGCAGCTTGACCCTGTTGCAGAGCAGGAGGCTGAGCAACTTGTTGAGCCGGGTTCTGAACCGCGGGATTCTGAGCAGATCGACAAAAATTGGCGAGATGGCCTGATTTCCCACAGTTAGTACAGAAACGGCATGGAAGTTGCGGCTGGTGGTGACTGTTGCATCTATTGCACAGAGGTGCATTCCCTGAATAGGGTTTCTTTGCTGGAGGCTGTGCGGGTTGGTTGGGAGCTACCTGGTTAGCTTGAGCAGTGATAGCAAAATTTTGAGAAGCCTTACGCTTCTTTGACCTCTTCGAAGAACCAGAGTTCTTTCCATTCAAGTTTTGACCTTTCTTGCTATCTTCCTTGTCAGCCGACTGCTTCTTGCCCTTGTCACCCTTCCGGTGTAGCTTTCCCTTTCTAATCTGCGACTCAGTCAATGTCGCAGATAGCTCGATCGCCTGACGAAGTGTGGCAGGGTTACTACCAGTAAGAATGTCTTGTATCGAGTCAGGTAGACCATCGATGTATCTCTCGATAGCTTTGTCGAGTGGGGTGACCATTGTTGGGCAAAGCAGACTCAATTCTTCAAACCGATCAGTATAAGCCCTGTGCTCACCACTATCTTGCTTCAAAACATCAAACTCTTTCTCCAACGCTCGCTGTTCATGGCGAGGACAGAATTCCCTCATCATAAGGGCTCTAAGTTCAGCCCATGTCTGTGCGAGAGCAACTTCTGCACCTTGGTCCCTCATAACCCCGTTCCACCATGTCAAAGCCCTCTTCTGAAATACGCTCGAAGCAAACTCGACTTTTCGATTTTCGAGACACTGCACGTGGCGAAAAGTATTCTCTATGCTTTCAAACCACTGAAGAAGCCCAGTCGCTCCCTCAGAACCACTAAACTTGAGTGGCTTAGCTGAGTTAAAATCCTTGTATTTGCACGGACCATTGTTGTTGTTGTTGGCTTGTTGCCATTGAGCAAAGAGATTTGGAAACTGAGCAGCCATCTGCTGCGCAATAATTTCTGCCAGCTCGGCAGTAGCTATCTGATTCTCGCGTCGAGGAGGCATTCTAAAAGAGGAAAACATGAAAAGAAACGAGTGAGATGATTGGATGAAAAGAATGAGATGATAAAAACAAGAATTGCAAACAGCATAGATGGTGGTCATTCGTCCGTATCACAAAGCAAACAAACGACTCACAGTGACTAATCAAAGTAAATGGGTCAAAAATAATGTATAATGAAGACATGCTCGCCTATAAGTGAACACTCACTCCAAGAATTCCCAGGTAAGCACAACTGGTCTCGCGTCTGGTTGAGATGTATACGAAGTGCTTGCCTAGACAGAAAACCCAGAATACAGGCATTCACCCTTCCAGTTTGCACATGTTCACATTATTTAAAACCCAAAACGTTTGACGGGATTTTGAAAATTAGAAGGCACAAGGCCAAAAACCAATACTGAAAAGGGTTCAAAACCATAAAACAGAGGGTTCAAAACCTTACAATTGAGGGTTCAAAACCTTGTAAAAATTTATTCAAAAACAGATGATTGTTTTTCAAAAATCGTTTCGGAAAAATTTTGGTTCCTTGTTTTGTTAATCACCTAAGGATAGGTGATGTACATGTTTTAAGATCTAAACACAAGATAACTTGTGTTAGGTTCCTAGAAAAGTTATAGTCTAGGTCAAAGTATTACTAATAACCTAATTCCCTATAACCATTGGCTCTGATACCAACTCTTCTGTCACACCCCGACCGCGTAAAACAACAAATCGCGGCGGAAACATCGGGGCGTGTTGCGACAGAATTAATTGTCTCATAACCATGGCATACAAAGTTTTATTTAATTATTAAACAGGGGTGTTTCATTGTTTCAAACAGGAAATTAAAGAGTTCAGAACATAATTAAACATAGTCTATCTTCTTTTAAAGTCTCTAAGGCACAGGTCCGCCCTAGTATCATGATCAACATCCTATGGAAAAGCACCTGAAAACACATGTGAAAATAGGTACGTCAGCATAAAAATGCCTGTGAGATACATAGGTTTTTGAAAATAGGATTCATGACTTATGTTGGAGAAAATGTTTAGTCATGAACCTTGTTATTTGCTTTGTCTTGTAAATCATTTGAAAACAATAAGATCAGATGATATGTATAAGTAATTGTCAGGTTAAATAGATAACCATGTAAAAATGTGTTTGTATAAGATAAGTTGTTTGTAAATCAATGTCTTGTGAAAAGTATGTTATTTGTATAAAATGTTCTATGTCTCAAACTGAAATGATTCAAATAACGTTACGCCATGTAATACCATACAAACACTTATATATAGGAAGTACCAGCGGCGTATCCACCATGCTTGTATCATATTACACACGCATCGTTACTTAATCACTTAATCAAACAAAACCAACCAATGTAAGAAGTCTATGTTTAAACAAATTGTCAAATGTATTGAATAATATGTCAAAGTGTTTATGTCAAGATGTAAATCATGTCAAATGTCTATATCAAATATCCATGTCAAATGTCTATGTCAAAATATCCATGTCAAATGTCTATGTCAAAATGTCATGTATGGCAAGTGAAATGTCTCAACTAAACCATATGCACAAAAACAAAGTATTGAAGTAAAACTTGGTTTAAATCAAAGCTATGTTTTGTGTAAATGCATGCAACTATTTAATATGAACATTTATGTGGTATTGTGTAAATGCATACATCCAAGCCTGGCGACTGTGGTGATAAAACCCTTTAAACAAATTAAAGGTCTATCTGTCTTAATGTCAACGAATTCGGTCATTCCTTTCTGTCCCCTTACCCTGGGATGTCCGGAACGGGAGTTGTCAATTCCTATGGTACCACTACCTACTAACGAACGGCGTAGCTAATGTTAATGGATATATTGTCCCATGTAAACAAACCAAATGTCATAACAAAATGTGAGCATGTGAAAACAATGCACTAAGTATGTAATCAAATGAACATACATAGCGTGAAATGTTATGTAAAACGATGTACTAAGTAATGCACACAATGGGCATACCTAGCATGAAATGTCATGTAAAACAATGTACCAAGTAATGCACACAATGGGCACACCTAGCATGAAATGTCATGTAAAACGATGTACTAAGTAATGCACACAATGGGCACACCTAGCATGAAATGTCATGTAAAACGATGTACTAAGTAATGCACACAATGGGCATACCTAGCATGAAATGTAATGTAAAACAATGTACCAAGTAATGCACACAATGCGCACACCTAGCATGAAATGTAATGAAATCATGTACTATAATGTACTAACGAACATAGCATGTATATGATGTGAAAACAGGAAAGCATGAAAGTAACAAGTAGGCACATGTGTTCCACCCCAAAACAGTTTGGAAAACAGTAAAAGAGGGGTCTATGTACTCACTTGAGATTGCTCAGTTGTCAAAAGATAACCACCAAGTAATGCTATAGATCTCGGAATATCAAACGGCACCTAATATAGGTAACTACATTAATAAACCGGACCTAAATCGGAAGACTGGATAGAATGAGGTTTCGTAAACCAAACGAGTGTAGAGACTCGTGTCATTTGGTTTAACAAAGCCTACATGCTAAATGAAACTTAACATAATTGTTTACGACCCATTACGACCCGTTTAGGAAGCTTATGCTACTTTTAACGCGTCGTGCGCGTGAAACGCGTTTGAACCGCCTAACTAGTCCTATGACAAGTATTATATGCCTAAACATGTTACATAATCAGTTACGTGACAAAAGTTTAGGTTACATATGCTAAATTACCAATTATGTATGAAAAGGGTATTCTGGTAATTTACCTAAGGCATATAAACTACCTATCATACAACTACTTAAACGATGTGACCATAGGGTATAACCTCGGAAGGTTATTCCCTACCTACTATGGTCACCTACTGTGTTTGGTCGGATCCTAATGATCGACCAAACTGGGTCGGGTTCGAGGTATAAGCGATTTATTAGATCGCTTACCCTACGACCCTAGACAACGTGGTAATCAGTAGGCATAGTCCCAAGGGACTATAACCATCGTGATTACAATCACGTTGCGAAGTTCTAACGAACTTCGCATTGACCATTACTGGTCAACGCTGAAAGTCAAACAAAGTTTGACTTTCTGACTCGAAAAGCAGTAAAAATAAGGAAAAGAACGAAAGAATACTTACGAAGGGTCCCCGAATGCTAACCCATATCGAAATAGCTCAGGTATGAAACGAAGGTTCCAACTTAGAGCTTTCTTGATCAGATTTGTGGGTTTTGGGGTTGAGGGTGGATGGGTATTTATAGAAAAGGTAGAGCCGTTAGGATCGTTTCTTGAATAACGTGATCGAATCTTGTGCGTACACTTGTCGGAAATGTTATGGAACCACATATGCACCTTAACTTAATGACACATCACTTAAAACATGTGGTTAAGAATGGATTAGTTGCAAGTTGCATTTAAATACATTGAATCTGCCAGAACAGTCAGTCGCGTAGCGCGACGGATAAGCCACATGGGCTCGCGCTACGCTAGCACTCATCCAGAATCAGAAAGTTTGAAAAATGGCAGCAATGGTCCCTGTTGTGTTTTAAGGCATTTCCGACACTTCCAAGGCCCGTAAAGCCATCTTTAAGGTCCTAAAATGTTGCCTAAACATTGTGGACATGGAACATGTTCAAAAATATGCCGGATGATGGTTCGTTTGGTCGTACGAACGCGATGTTCGCTTAATTACGACGGAATGCGCATAAGTGCGAAAAACGATCCAAATGACGCAACGAATGGATTTTTCTTAAGGCGAACACTAAAATATAATGTAGTCATGCTTACATAAATTTTTGGATGTCCGGATGTATTCAGAACGTAAGTTATGCGCGAAAATGCAAACTTGTGCACTTTTTGACACTTTTAGTCCCTGAATGTCCCAAAAGTTTATTTTAGCACACCAAACCCCTCAAAGCCTATTTCTAAGCTATGTAAAGGATATTTAAGGTGTGTTTAACTTATGGTAATGTTCCGGAATGTTCGTTACAGTTCAAATTGACATACTTTCGCAGTTTGTCATATTTAGTCCCTGTAAGCGAATTAACTTGTTTTTGCCATACCAAAGCCTTCAAAACTTATTTCTAAGTTATGTAAAGGTTATTTAAGGTATGTTGAGTATATGTTGATGTTCCAGAGTATTTCTCGCATTAAACTGAGTACGTTTACGCACTAGTTTGCGTATAACTCTCCAGAAAGCGATGTAGAGTTTGAAATTACATAAAAGTCAAAACATGAAAAATGTATAACATAACAAAACAAACATTGGGATCAAATAACATTGTTTTATTGATAACAGAACTGTTCATAGTGATTACAAGCACAGTTGTTACAATTTTCGTGGGTTATGCAAGTCCATTGAAACGAGTCTTTGTTCCAAGCTTGAAGCGGATCATCGAAGCACATAATGTTGAGTGTCAAAGTTATACCATGCCACCTCAAAATCCCGGTGACTCATGGCGTTTCAATTACGATACTCTGTGGGATTCATTCGATATAGAAGAAGAACCAGATTTCTATGACGAGTTGGATATTCTGAGAGAATATGAAGCATCACAAGAAAGATTTCCAGCTGAGTCTTCTAGATGTCAGTATCGAGCTTCAAATGACGATGAAGCTGGTCCTAGTAATGCTGGAGAACATGATGATATTCAGCAAACTCTTGACAATCAGACGGCAGTCAACGATAATCTAGAATCTGATGATAGGCCTATATTCGATCATGGTGATTCAGATTCTGAGGGGGAGCAGATCTAGATTTCAAGTCAAACATTTCCAGTCAGTGAACAAGGTGCAAATCAGAATGTCACAAATTTGGAAGGCGAGGTAGATGTTCCAGGCGAGGTGATGCCGAGAACTCTTTCGTATCATACAGAAGAACTGATTATTGGAGAATTGCAATCAGGCGTCCGCACAAGACGACAAATTGACCATGGCCTTACTTGTTTTTATTCTACAGTTGCTCCGTTACAAACTGAGTTTTCACCTAGTTGTTTTATTTCGCAGATTGAGCCGCGAACATATAAGGAAGCACTAACTGAAGATTCTTGGGTCAACGCGATGCAAGAGGAGCTGAGTCAGTTTGAGAAGTTGGGAGTGTGGAAATTGGTAGAATTGCCTGATGGTCACAGGAAGATAAACTCCAAGTGGGTGTTTAAGTGCAAGAGAGATGATCGAAGGGTTATTATTCGTAACAAAGCTCGACTCGTAGTCCAGGGCTTTAGTCAGCAGGAGGGTATAGATTTCACTGAAGTGTATGCTCCAGTTGCTAGACTTGAAGCGATCATAATCTTCCTAGCATTTGCATCTTGGAAAGGATTTAAAGTTTATCAGCTAGATGTTAAATCGGCGTTTCTCTATGGGAAGGTAAAAGAGGAGGTATATGTCGGACAGCCACTGGGCTTCACCGACCCAATCCACAAAGACAAGGTTTATTTACTGGATAAAGCGCTGTATGGTTTACACCAGGCCCCAAGAGCCTGGTATGAGACATTCTCTCAACATTTGCTTGCCAACAGCTTCATCCGTGGAAAAGTGGATGCCACTCTCTTCACCAAAGAAGTCGATGGACATCTTCTGATAGTTCAAATATACGTGGATGATATCATATTTGGGTCAACAAATGAAAATATGTGCAAAGATTTTGAAAGAGTTATGAAGCAAAAATTTGAAATGTCATCGATGGGTGAGATGAAATTCTTCTTAGGTCTTCAGGTTGATCAACTGCCTAAGGGAATTTTCATACATCAGACGAAGTATGTTCATGATATCTTAGAGAAATTTGAGATGTCCGGGACTACTCCAGCTTCCACCCCATTAGCGACGAACCATGGGATAAATCCTGATCTCACCGGAGAAAAGGTAGATGAAACAATGTGTCGTTCCATGATCGGATCGTTGATGTATTTGACAGCTTCAAGACCCGATATCATGTATCCAACATGCCTCGCAGCGCGGTTTCAGTCAAGTCCCAGAGCTTCGCATATGGTGATTGTGAAACAGATATTACGCTACCTGAAAGGAACTCCATCACTGGGGTTGTGGTATCCAAGAGAAGGCGATTTTACGCTCGAAGGGTATTCTGATTCTAATTTCGGATGCTGCAAAGTTAACGCTAAGTCAACAACAGTGGGGTGCCAGTTTTTCGGACCACGATTGGTCACCTGGCAATGCAAGAAGCAGACCTATATCGCTTTATCCACATGTGAAGCCGAGTATGTATCTGCTAGCAGCTGCTGCTCTCATATCTTGTGGATCCAGCAACAGATACGAGACTACGGTTTGCAATTTCTTAACACCCCTATCTTTGTTGATAATGAGGCAGCTATAAACATAACAAAAAATCATGTTCATCACGCTAAAACGGAACACATTGAAATTTGTCATCACTTCATCCGAGATTGTTTCGAGAAGAAGTTGATACGAATTGGGAAAATCCACACCGACGAACAAAAAGCTGATTTACATACCAAAGCGTCTGATAAAACTCGGTTTCAATATCTTTTAAAACTGAACGGTATGAAGTTTTATCGGTGTTGGAGGAGATTCTTGGCGTAGATGAAGGTACCACTGTAGATGATGTTGAAAAGCAATCTGCAATGGTTTGTCGATTTTTTACTTGTTTTGGTATTTAGGGGGAGGTATATTTTCAGAAAATACAATTTTTTTTTTTCAAAATCTAAAAACAATAGAAAACCGAAAAAAGAGCTTGTGTAAAAAGGGAAAATGATAGTACATCAGCTTGACAGTTGCGGTATGCTAAAGAAATGGAAAGTTTAAAAGTGTTAAACAGTCTCACTGATGATATGCCGGTAGGTTTTTACACATTTAGTAGGTTTGTTCGGGATATAAACCAAAATCATTACTTGCTTATTTCGTGGGGAACACTACTTGGATATATAGGTAACCCCTGAAATCTCGTTTGAAGGATCCCTCTTTCTGAAATACTAGGTCTTTATGCTCAATGATATCTGGGGTATTATCCCGGGACTTCTGATAATGCGGAAGCAATGGCCTAGTCCCCGTATAATACTTTACTGCTGCTTGAAATAAAAGCCCACCCTCATAATAAAAATGATGAATCATTGAAAAAATGCAAATCATGTGCTGTTGTAAAAAAGATCCTCTAAAGGGGACCCACCTAAAGTCGAACCGTCATCTCTCTGATTTTGCGGAAGCAATAGCCTGAGATCTCACGGTCTCGCATTTAACCCCTTACAGATATCATCTGTGGTATACTCACCTGTAAGACTGAATATTGGGATCTGGATACGGGAGTATATTCAAGAGGTGGGACACATGAATGAGTTTAAGTTCTTAATACACTTAATTCGTATCCTGGACAGATTGAAATTTGTGTGAGAATTTAAGTGGATCAGTATATCGGCAATCTAAGCGAATTGTTTAATTCTAAGAATGAAATCAAAGCTTAACGGTACTTGTGACTTGTCGACAGCTGATATGATTCCCTAACACGCTCACAAAAAATATGTTTGTAAATAGTTTACATTTACTGTTTTTCATTTCTGTTTAGCATTCTAGTATAGAAACTTTATTCAAAATCCAAAAAGATTTTACAATTCTGCTTTATTTTTCGACAAACCAAAGTAGAAAGCTGATCTTCAGATTCGTAGTTTGAAGAAGATGCATGAAGTTTCTGAGCTGGACAGAAGAGTTGGGAGCTTAATATGTTAAACTTGTGAAATATGAAAAGTCAAAACAAGTTCATTAAGTTGAAACTTGTAATTGTCAGAAAAATGTTTTGAACTATGTTGAACAAAAGTCAGTTTTTGTTTTGTCTCGAGTCAACCAAGATCATTAAGTTGGACTTGGTAGACAAATTTAGTGCCTAGGGTCATTAACTTGGACCTAGATACTTAAGTGGATTATTAAAGAACTGATAAAATAAATGAAGAAAAAACTGAGAATAGATTATAATGTCAAATTTCTGAGAAGCAGGGAACAGGTTTGATTTTGTGAAAGCAGCAAAGCGAGATCCCCGTGGCTAACTCTGAACAAAGTTTGAACCAGAATTCTATCTCAGCTTATTGAAAGGGGGAGTCTAACAGATTCTGGATCAACATTCAAGGGGGAGTTTGAAGATTGTTAAAGCCAAGTTCGAGTGCTAGCTGCTGATGCTGATAGAGATTGGAGGATGCTTACAGTGTCAAACAATTTGGAAAGAAAGAAAAGACTGATCAAGACTGAAGACTCGATGCCAAAGACTTCGTCAACATCCAAGGGGGAGTCTGTTGGTGCATAAATGTCTGTTAACTTCGTCTTTATCGAGTCTAATGTCTAGATAGGATAAACCAGTGCTCAGTAGGTTAGAAATTAGGGTTTACATGTAAATGGGTCATTTCGCACGAAATGAACAAGTCATTTCGTATTTAATGAGATTTGACCATTTCACACGAAATGAGTTATGTTGGTTTCGTACGAAATGCCCACTCTATATATAGCTGAGTTGGTTTGTCATTTGTAACGATTCGGATTTCAGAGCCGAGGTGCTGCCAATTTGTCAACTGATATGTAAAGCTTTGAAATCAATAAAAAGAAGATAATTAGGAAGAATCAAGCTGTAATCAAGTTCGTATCATTGATTCCGCCTTTGATATGGATTAAAACTCTTCTGATCGACTCGTTTAGGTCGCACAACGATCCAACAATCAGCATACGCTGACAGCGGATCGTTGTAAACAGCCTCCAGTGCATCAGCCATATCCGCTATTAGCTTGCCTCCCTGCTCTTGGAATTCATGGGTAACCTTATTCGTTTGATGTCAGCTGACATAACCTTCATAAATGCCATCATGCTGGCCTGATTTGTAAGCAGCGGTGGATAGACGATCCAGGAGGGAAACAAAGGGCTCAGACTGGCGTAAGTACTCAAAAGCACCAACTAAGCCTTGGGATATCAGCCAGTTCCTGTCACCATCCAGACCAGCCAAACGGCTGGTTAAGCTATCCACCTCAGCATTGGATTGGTCCAAAGCATTTTCCGTCTCTTTAAGACGCGCCTACGGGGCGGAAGAGTTTTGAAGAAGTTGGTTCTTTTCAGAGACAAGGGCGTCACACATTTGTTGAAGCTCTCTAAGTTTTTCTTCGCGCTCCTCGAGCTCAACCTATTTGGCTCAGGCCTTGGCCTCAGTCGCCTCTAGCTCAAGGGTCAAACCCTGGTATCTCTCCTGAACCTGATAAACAAAATCGGTGTCAATATGATATTTTTCCACCTCGGCAGATAACTCAGATCTCACCTTTCGGGCTTCGTTAATAGCCTTGCATTCTAACTCCTCTTGAATGGCTTTAGCACGGGATATAATACGCTCTTTTTCCGCTATATCGAGGTCCCAGGCTACCCGCTCTTCAGCAAGATTGGAAGTTACCCGTTTCAGATCGTCTTCAGCTTTATTTTTCTCTAACAAGAACCGGCTCTCCCTGACACCGGCAGCCATAAGTTGACTTTCTAAACGGCTCTTTTCATCCACCAGCTCCTGAATGGTCATCCGCGCTTGGCGTAGCTCATTATTGTCGTGCATCCACCGACGCCTGATCTCAGCCAGTCTCCTAGGGCCACTAACAGCATCCACCATGGTTGTGTTCATCAGATGCTCATTGTCCAGCCCCTCAACATAAGAAGACTCAGCAGGCAGATATGCCCGCTCAACCCAGTGATGCATAACTTGGGGGAAAACAAGCCTAGACGATTTTGCAATCTTCCACTTGGGCTGATAACGTTTATCCTGGGCAGTCGGATCCCAGCACATAGTGGGAAGATAAAGATCGTTGAACAAACATGCCCCATCATCAGCAAAGTTACCACTGGACCCCCAGTGTCACTAACAGTCGTTTCTTTCGCACTTGTTGACTCACCCCCGGCGGAGGTAGTAGGTATCTCTTTTCCAGACACGAGGAAATCACCGATTGGAGAATCAAACATCGACGCAGGGGTGGAGCTCGAAAACAATGGTGTTGAAACAGGACTGGTTGTGATCACAACGGATGCAGTGAACAGGGGCGGCGGCATAGAAGAGCTAACGGGGAGCACACTTGCCTGAGATATAAGATCAGCAAGGGAAACACTCTGACCGCCGATGGCGGAAGTAGCAATTTCCCCAGAAGTCATAGGCATTGAGGATCCACCTTCAACCTGGGCTCCGGCAAGAGCATCTGTATCAAGGCAAACATTTAGAAAACAAACGAAGAAACATGGTCCTACATAGACAAGCACAATCACATACCAGCGTGTAATAACTGGGCAGTTTTGGTTGCTTGAAAAGTTGATAAAGACGGTATCATCCTACGCCGCTTTGGCGCATGGCGGGGGCTCACAACAGCAGGGGCGGAAGTCACAACCACACCCTCTGGGGCCGTAGGCACACTAGCCGCCACGGGCGAAGCGATCACCTCAATGGTGGCACTTTTCTTCCCGGTTATCTTTATACGGGTTATTTTCTTCGTCCCTCCAAGGGATGCTTCACTCCCACTACTGGGGGGAGGATTAGCAACTTGAGCAGATGAATCCACCGTTATGGCAGGAAGAAGGAAATGCTCAATATGAATCTTCAGCACACTCGCTTCCTGCTCCCCAACCATGCGGTCCGCGGGTCTTAAGGCAGCATGCCGGGGAAGATCCACAAAGTCAAATAAAGACCACTCGTCTGTTTTCACCCAAACAATCAATAGTCAGATTGAACATCGCTTACATGATAACAGCAAAATGGGTACTTACCATTATCGAACCTCTGAAAGGAGGGGTACAACCGGCTATCACGCCACAACAAACTCATCCCAACTAGCACAAGTGCACCTCATGAATCACCTGACACTCCGAGGGGCGCTGGCTAAGCCTCTTGAACAAGGCATTCTCTATGTATGCATCAGCAGGGGGACCGTCATCCTTAAACTTCTCCTTAGGGCCCATCTCCCTCCAGTGCATCTCCCCGGGGATGACGCCAGCATCTATGTAGAAGAATTTCTTCTTCCAATCTTTATCCCTGGAGCTTGCAGGGAAGCTTCTCAGACAAGAAACACTGATGTCTCGTCGATCGAAGGTGAAAAAGGGAGATTTCCAAACAAGAATGAAAAACGCCCTAAAAACCAAGATCTCAGGGATATGACCCAACGCTAAACAGGAAAACTCGAAGTGATGGAGTTTCACCAATCCAAGAGGATGCAACTGAGAAATGTGAATCTGATATTCGTCAAGAACGGACTTACAGAACTTGGTGATGGGAAGCCGGAAATTGCAGAATTTGAAAAAATCACTGAACAGAGTGATTTTCCCCTGCTTCAAGGGAAACGCCGTATCTTTGCCCGATGGCAACACAGGATTCCATTCCGGTTTAATGTCATATTCTTGAAGAAGTTTATTGAACGATATCGTTCCCCACTTGCAATAAAGAACGTCAGAACTTGCTTGTGTTGAGGACGATTCACCGGTTTTCGAAGCCATGGTACACAATCAAGAAATTGTAGGCGATGAAAGAGACAAGTGAAATGATACGAACCCCTAATGGGATAACTATTTATGTAAAAAGTAAACAACCTTTCAAATTCAAAAGGAAACGTAAACGAGATGGTGACGCGTGGCAATCGGGGCATGTACAACTGTCATCCTAATGATGATCCAACTGACACACCCTTTCACATCACCGCCATAATTCAAAAAAGTGTTGTACTCTCACTTGAGAAAAATATGCCCAGGGTGTATTTTAACTTTTTCTTCTTCTTCTTCTTCTTAGTCCGATCTCATGAATTTCATTTAATAACTTCGGACTGGGGGGACATGACGAGGTATGACCCGGACCGGCTAACCCGACCCGGTCATCACCTATTGTTTTATTATAAATAATTAATCAAAACCACGTTTATTCTAGAATGTTCCATTCTGCACACCAAATCCCTAATATTTTGGGAAGATCATGCAAATCCCTAACTCTTCGGATTATCTCCTAGTTTATGGGAAACCCTAATCATAAACTATAAATAGAGGTAAACATCAAAGGTATGGACATTCTGCTCTTACCTACTCTCTCTCTCTCTCTCTCTCTACATACTTTCTTACTCCCAAATACCGAGACTTATTCTCACGCCGGAGGGTGGTTACAGGAACAACCCAATTCCTGTAATGAGTTCTAACGGTGTTCTATTTTGCAGCCAGCTGTTCGGATCGCCGAGAGTTGAAGTTTTAGTCGGAGCCTTACCGTTCAGGTCAGTGTTTCTTTAGTAGTATAGACATTTTGATGTAGAATATTAATAAATATTTTAAAGAGTTACTCAAGTCTTATTAATGCAACCATAAATTTCTCCTTCACCATCATTAATGTATTGGCTCCTACACAAATTTTATTAGAAATGACAAAATCATTTAAAACTTTTGTGTCCTACACATATTTTATTATGAGTCCCAAAATTATTTAAAAGTGTTTGAGTCCTACATTCTGTACCCTACACCAAAATATTGTTTTAATGGTGTATGAAATGTTGAAAATGTAAGATCAAGTGCAAGATTGTTTTTATTGTGTAAGGTGTACAACTATTTTATAAGATAAACTCATTAAATGATTAGAGTTCATTAATTTGAATAGCAAAAATAAATAATAAACTCATTAAATGATTTGTTCAAATTACCTTTGTATCCTTTATTCTTTTTATTCTTAATTTTTAATTCGTCTCATTTGAACTCTCCACAATAGATATAAATAGATATTGTTGTTTTAGTTAGATTAACTTTAGTTAATAATAATCATCCATAATTAAGTAGAAGATAAATGCTTTAACTAAAAAATTAATTATTCAAAATTAAGTAGAAGATAAAGACGGGAAAACCGAAAAATAAATAGTTTCAATGAATGATATGCGTCTCCATTGATTTATACATATGATCAAAGACATTTTTCTCTGTTATATCTAATACAAAATGATTGTTATGTCATTATTATTATTATTATTATTATTATTATTATTATTATTATTATTATTATTCCATATATAAATTAGCAAGTTTCTTGTGCATCACGACTTGTACCCCATGCTTGGGGACTTTTTCAAAAAAATATTTGATTTTTCACCTTCAACCTTAAAGTTTTTTCTTTTACATTTAAACCGATTTGAAATTTTTTACTTTTAACTCAAACTTTTTCATCTTTTGTAATTTAACACAACACTTTATTATCTACAACTTTGGTCCCCCATACTTTTTATCTTTCACAAGTTTTCCGTTTTACGTTTTGTTCTAAATTCTGCAAGTTAACATATCGTAGCGTGCATGTGAGGTTCAATGTTTTTGCTCTATGTTTTCATATTTGACAGACCCGTCGCAACGCGTCCATTTTTTCCCTTTTGAAAACTTCCCCGCAACGGGCGGGTCCTAGATCGACTAAGTTATTATTTTGTACGTTTTACGTTTCTGGTTAATTTCTTCGCATTAAGACACTGTAATTGGTGTGCGTGGTTCAACGATTTTATTCTCCTTTTCGTTCAGTGTAATTTTTACCATTTTATCTATTTTATTTTTACGATGTTGAGAGTCGATGTCGTTGTGGCATTGGTGCTACTTGGCACAGTTTTACGAACGTTTTTAACCTATTAATTTTTTTACTAATAATTTGTTTCGATTTACCCCTATACTTCCTTCACTAAAAAACTATTTTTTTACGTGCATATTTTATGTACGGGTATGTATAAATATGATTTGTTCTACATTCCGACGTAAACTATTTTTTTATAGACGAGTCAGGTCAAAGATAATACGTTTTCGTTTAAAAACACCATTTTTACGTGCATATTTTTATGTATGTTTTGGTATAAATTCATGTTGTTCCACGTTTCGACGTAAACTTTTTTGGGAAATGATTTAGGTCAAATATAATATGTTTTCGTGTTTATTTTATGTATATTTCGTAAAGTTTTTTTCGAACCGAGTGGAGTCAAATTATGGTTTCTTTTTCTCCCTTTTTCCAAAAGCTCTAATTAAACCCTTTCGATTACATGTGCATATTTTCCATCATACCAGTTACGTTTTCTATGTATGAGTTGGGTCACATATAATACGTTATGATTATTCGATATGAATTCCATTTACTTTACGTTTGATCCAATCACAATGCTTATACAGGTTACACTGAGTTCAACTGGATACGTCGAAATGTGTGTTTTCATATGGTTAATGCATCATATAATGTTTGGACTAATCCATTCAATGTTTATGAAGTACCCGTGCCGCAACGCAGGCGGGTCTTAACCCTAGTTATATAAAAACTACATCTCTATTATATGTCTCTTTAATATGATCAAAGACATTTTTGTCTCTTATATCAAATATAAAAGAGTAAATTATACTTTCTGTCCTTTATGTGTTACACAAATTATGAAACTTGACCTTTAAAAAAATTACAGATTATGTCCAAAAACACCATGTTATGTAACATTTTATGTCCTTTTAACCTAACTGAGTTATTTATCTTAGTTAGGTTAAATCAAGGTACGGACAATATTGTCCTTTCACATACCATAAAGGACACAATGTGTAATATACTCAGTTAGTTATCATTAAGGACATAAAGTGTAATTTACTCTTAAAAGCATTTTTATCTTTTAGTTAATATTAAAAGTAAAAAATAAAAGTATAATTATATATATATATATATATATTTGTTTTATATAAACACTTATAAAAAATAAGTCATATTCGATTTATTTTAGTTAATTGTTTGAAATAAATTACTAAATTTTAAATGATTAATTGATTAATTATTTTTACTATTAAACCTAATCAAATAATTATTTGATTATTCATAGGAATTTGAGTCATAAATTATAAATATTTTTATAAACTAAATACGATTTAGATTTTATAATTGTTTATATATGAAATAACAATTAAACTTTTAGTTTTTACTTTTAATATTAACTAATTTATAGGAATTTGAGTCATATTTTATAAATATGTTTATAAACCGAACACGACTTAGTTTTTATAAGCGTTTATATAAAGCAATATATATGTATATATACATATATGAATTAATAAAAATAATTAAACGTTATATATATATATATATATATATAGATATATCAAATTTAGAGGAATTTGAGCCCAATAAATTATATATATATATATATATATATATAAAGTTTAATTGTTTTTTATTAATTCATATATGTATATATATATAGTGTTTTATATAAACGCTTATAAAAACTAAGTCGTACTCGGTTTATAAGAATATTTATATAATATGACTCAAATTCCTATAAATTAGTTAATATTATAAATAAAAAATAAAAGTTTAATTATTTATTATTATTTCACATATAAACACTCATATTCGGTTTATATGAATATTTATAAAATATGACTCAAATTCCTATAATAATTAATTGATTAGGTTTAATAGTAAAAATAATTAATTCAATTAATTATTTAAACTCTAGGAATTTATTTTGAACAAATAACAAAAATAGATCGAATACGCCTTAGTTGTTATAAGTGTTTATATAAAACACACACACACACATATATATATATTAATAAATAATTAAACTTTTAGTTTTTACTGTTAGTATTAACTAAAAGACAACAATGTTTTTAAGAGTTAATTACATTTTGTGACCTTAATGATAACTAACTAAGTATATTACATTTTTGTCCTTTATGGTGTGTGAAAAGACAATATTGTCCTTATCTCGATTTAACCTAACTAAGATAATTTACTCAGTTAGGTTAAAAGGACATAAAATATTACATAACATGGTGATTTTGGTCATAATGTGTAATTATTTTATTAAATGTCACATTTCATAATTTGTGTAATACATAAAGGACACAAAGTGCAATTTACTCAATACAAAATGTTTGTTATGGCATTATTATTATTATTATTATAAAAAACAACTTAGTCCCTGAGATCCAGTAGCCATTTACCATTTGTTATACTAGTTCAATGAATTGAATATTACTTTTTTAACGACAAATTTGGTTCACTGATGGACCACTGGAGTATTATCGGGCCACCCAATCATATCCATCTCCAATAGGCTACAATGCCTATAGACCTATTCAGGAAGAAACCCAACAAATATTGAAAAAAAAAACCCATTGTAGGAATTCAGCCGGTCCTTAAGCCTTATCCTACTAGGCTATAATGCCATGGACAACTTGAATATTTACTATTATTTGTTGTCACTAGCTTGATTCTCACTTATACACTTTTTTGGGATATTGGATTTAAATAAACTTAACTTTTACCGGTTGGTGGATAGCACTTGAAAACTAACCAAACACTAACTCAATTTGCTGACATCAGCTGCCACATCACCAAATTAGTGCCACATCATCTGCCATGCCATCAAAAAGCCACGTTAACCATGTCACACCCGGTCATAGAGGAAGCGCGCGGTGTGAACTTGATTAGTTTTCATTGCATACGATGTAAGTAAACAAACTATAAGAATAAAATATGCACGATGTTCATCCATTCCAAGATATGCAAGGTTTACACGTCACAAGTTTGTTCTCAAACGACATTACACGTTATACTATTGTCAAAGACTTAAACCAAAACTATATAGTTTTAACAGATCGAGGTTTTGCATTCCATCTTTCGCACAAGGGCGGGAGATGTGACCAAATCCTCCATAAGGATGACATCGCTTTCTTGACATGCTCGTTCTTGTTTCATGAAGGGCAAGGTTCCACTAGTTGCCTGAAATAGGGGTGTGCAAAAAACCGAAATAACCGAATCATAACCGAATTAACCGACAAAACCGAACCAAAAAAACCGAACCAAATAAAAAAACCGGTTTTCTGAAAACCAAAAGTAGGGGGTCGGTTATGGTTATCAATGTTTACATACCCACCATAACTGAACCGAACCGACACGTAGTAAAACTTTGTTGGATTTAGGACTTTTCAACATTTTTTTAAAAACACTTGATGTTTTTGGTTGAACGTTTTTAGTAGTTATTGGATATTTCATATTGTTTTGGTTGAAATGCTTATATGAATTTGTGGAATTTATCATATGTTTGAATAGTTGGTAATAATCTGTATTGATATTATATATTATATGTATATTTATACTCTGTAATATGCTAATATATAGAAATATATAATAACAATTTATTTCATGTTAAAAAAACTGAGCTATTTTTAGCTAGGCCTAAATTAGCGGTTAACCACCCATAACCGACCCACTGTAACCTTGAAAACCGATTAACCATAACCACCATAACCGATCGGTTATGGTTATGATTATCCATTAACTGACATTGCGGTTATGGCTATGGTTTTGGCTAATAACCGACCCACGCACACCCCTAGCCTGAAATACATGTAAGTTTGAAAAGTCAACATAAAGTTGGTGAATTCATGTGTTTGTTTGCTTTGTATCAAATGAATCTCAAAAACATTTGAAAACCATGTATTGAAAACCGGTATGTGAAAGCATCTATGAAACTCAAGGATCATTAATGTTTTGCAAGGACATTAATATGTGTGCCACATAAGTAAGCAACCAAACCTAGACGATGTTATTCCGGACTCTTCAGATCCAGGACCACAAAAGCACCCCTAAAAGGTTAACAAACAAGGAGTAGAGCTCGCCTAAAACTCAATAGATCTACACCTTTTGCACCATGGTCATTTCGATTAATGGTTACTCTTGTTCATTTTCTACTTATGTGCATATGATCTAAAGTAATTTCATTCCATAGCTAACACACCATTACTGTAACATGTATTTCCCCTCGATTGTTTAACAATAAAACATTGACAGGTTTGAAAGGAGGGACATGAACTCACAGTTTTGCGTTCCGTAGAGTCGTACTAATGTAACGAGAGCGTTCGTGTAAGCGTGTAACCTACAAGTGTGCTAATTCTGTTAGACACTTAGGTCTTGTTGGACCTCGTACAAGTTGTTCATCTTGAATTCTTGATATGTATTTATTTATTATATTAGAACAACTTTAATGTTATTATTGTGTTGGTCGTTTGTTTATTGAGTTGTCATTTATATATATATATATATATATATATATATATATTGTCATGTCTTTTATCGTGTATGAACGGGTCTCGCCCTTCATATGTCCCCGTGCCTTGCACGCGCGTCATTGGGTCTAGCCCATGTCATTGGGCCTAGCCCATGTCTTTATGTGATTGGGCCTATCCCATGTCTTTATGTGATTGGGCCTAGCCCATACCAATTGTACAAGTCCATATATTTATATTCTTGAATTTTTTCTAAGTATGAGATGATTAAGTATACTGATTATTATACTTATAAGCTTGTATATTTATACTTAGCATGTTTTATACATTCAACTTTCCGGTTTTGTTATTGGTGAAAATATATTGTTATGTGCCTAAAAATTATATTATTTTAGACTTGTAGTCGTAGTTGTTTAATATATATATATTCTCGCGTCAAAATCGCCAAAGTGTCATCGTAGTGCCGTAGTAGTTCCTCGTGGCGGTGATATGCTCGTTCGTCGTCGGTGAACGATATATATTCCTTTTCTTATCGGATATTTATATGTCTTATTTGTCGGTTTGAAATATATATTATTTCTTGGGAATATATATTTATAACTTCGTCTGTTGCCCGAATTATTCGTTCGTCCGATTATTCATTTAGAGATATTATATAAACAAGTTTATGTATATCGCATTGTCTTTGCATTTCCTTTGTATTTTTGGAATATTAGTGTACATGTATATGTATCATTTTACTTTATTCATCACAAGTATTTTCATGATATATATTTTGTGTTCCTTGTATTTAGATATCATCCTATATACTAAATACGTACACACATTACACATGTATTATACACCCAAGTTAAAAGTATTCTATGTGTATATATTTTTACCTAAAAAATTATATATTTATTCATTTTAAGTTAAGAAAATTATATATAAGTGTTTAGAAAATCCCTTGGATGATTAAGACTTAAACCTTTCCATTAAGGTTTGTCTAATCATGATTAAGGTGGCTAATCACAATTAACCATTTTAATCACCTTTTAGTTATTCCTTAATCGCGATTAGATTTTTTTAGAAATTTTTGCATAGTTTCCCTTAAACTCTGGCATTTTCCCATGTTTTCTAAACGTGTTGTTAAGCATGTTTAACCCACTAATCATCATTAATCTCAACCAAGTTTCCCAAAACTCATTGACAAGCAATAATCATACAAGCTTATCTTCACTTTTCATGAACTTTTATACATATATTTTCCAAGACTTTTTAAAATAACCAACTTTTATGTTCATCTTTTTATGGACTCATTTTCTTGTATAACTTGTTCATACACATATTTACACTTTAAAATCCTTAAAAATCATAGATCATTCAAGATGACCACAAGACTTTATTTGAACATAATTTTACCACAACTTATATATACTTATCTTTTGTTAAAAAAATCAAGTCCATTAGGGTTACAAGTCAAGTTTCAAGTTCATAAATGCTATATTTGTCAAGAACCAAGAAATATGGTCTATATATATATGAAGCTCGTGAACTTTTGAAGGTGATGATCTTGTAGAATTTAAACATATATTTGTTTAAATCACATTTTCAAGACTAACATAACAAGATCATCAACCATGTGAAATACTACACTACATCAACATCAAGATCAACACAAGTAATGTATATTTAGTTATGTTTGACATGTTAGATTTAGGGTTTTGATTATATATATTTTGACTTTCAAGATGAACTTTTTCTTGTACTTTTATAATCTACATAATATAAGAAACTTAGAATTAACAAGAAAGGATCTTACAATATTGCAAGTGTTTAATGCACTTTA
>JARYGA010022388.1:0-39646 GCA_030545235.1 Helianthus tuberosus | reverse complement strand
AAAGGAATCCACGTTGACCCTGCGAAGATCGAAGCCGTAAAGAATTGGACCGCGCCTAAATCTCCTTCCGAAATCCGTTCTTTCTTAGGATTGGCGGGTTACTACCGCCGATTCATCTCGAACTTCTCAAAAATCGCCGTTCCTCTCACTTCGTTGACTCAAAAAGAGAAGCCTTTTGCTTGGGGTCCTGAGCAAGAGGAATCTTTTCAAACTCTCAAAGACTTGCTTTGCAACGCTCCTATTCTCGCTCTCCCTGATGGGAATGATGATTTCGTGGTGTATTGCGATGCCTCGAACCGTGGTCTGGGTTGCGTCCTCATGCAACGAGGCAAGGTCATCGCTTATGCCTCCCGTCAACTCAAAATACATGAGAAAAACTATACTACCCATGACCTTGAACTTGGCGCAGTTGTTTTTGCGTTGAAGATTTGGCGACACTACCTTTATGGTACTAAGTGTGTGGTTTTCACTGACCACAAGAGCCTCCAACATATTTTCGACCAAAAGGAACTGAACATGCGTCAACGTCGTTGGGTGGAACTGTTAAACGACTACGACTGCGAAATAAAATACCATCCGGGTAAAGCAAATGTCGTGGCCGATGCGCTTAGTCGTAAAACTCATGTAGATTATATGCGTTGTTTTCATATATCAAGCGACCTTCCTCAACGCATTCGTGAAGCTCAGTACGCCTCTATTAACGAGGGTAACTTCCACGTCGAGATACGAGGCGCAAAAGAACACGATCTCGTCTCCAAGGCCGATGGTATCCTATACCTTAACAATCGTGCCTGGATCCCTGAACGCGAAGCACTTCGAGACTTCATTATGAACGAGGCACACAAATCCAAGTACTCAATTCATCCTGGTGCCGACAAGATGTATCATAATCTACGTACATCCTATTGGTGGCCTGGGATGAAGAAAGACATTGCCACTTACGTCTCTAAGTGTCTTACGTGTTCAAAAGTCAAAGCCGAACACCAACGACCTTCTGGTCTCCTCGAACAACCTGAAATCCCCGTTTGGAAATGGGATAGCATTGCGATGGACTTCATCACTAAACTCCCTCGTACATCTTCTGGTCACGATAGCATTTGGGTGATCATCGATCGTTTGACCAAGTCCGCTCAATTCATCCCTATTCGTGAAGATTTCAAAGTTGAACGACTTGCTCGCATCTATACTAACGAAGTCATACGTCATCATGGCGTTCCTCTCGACATCATTTCTGATCGCGATGGTCAATTTACTTCACGTCTCTGGCAAACCTTTCAGTCCGCTATGGGTACTCATTTGAATCTCAGTACGGCTTTTCATCCTCAAACGGATGGACAGACTGAACGTACTATCCAAACCCTAGAGGACATGCTCCGTTCTTGTGTCGTCGACTTTGGTGGTAGTTGGGATGTGCATTTACCTTTGGTCGAGTTCTCGTATAACAATAGCTACCACTCCTGTATTAAAATGGCTCCATTCGAGGCATTGTATGGTCGCAAATGCCGATCTCCTTTAAGCTGGCACGAGATTGGTGACAAACATTTTTCGGGCCCTGAGATCATACAAGAAGCAACGGATAAGATTCACCAAATCCGCGACAATCTACTCAAGGCTCGAGAACGTCAAAAGGTCTATGCTGATAAGGGACGCAAACCTATGCAACTCAACGTTGGGGATCACGTTTTACTCAAAGTGTCTCCTTGGAAAGGAGTGGTTCGTTTTGGTAAAAAGGGAAAGCTTGCCCCTCGCTATGTTGGTCCTTTCAAGGTACTCGAAAGGATTGGCGCGGTGGCTTATCGACTCGATTTACCTCAAGAACTCAACAACGTGCATCCAACGTTCCATGTTTCTAATCTAAAGAAGTGTCACGCTGAAGAAAGACTTCAAGTTCCTCTCGAAGATCTCCAAATAAACGACACTTTGCATTTCGTGGAGAAACCCGTCGAAATCATGGATCAAAAAGTCAAGTTATTGAGGCGCAGCAAAATTCCTATCGTCAAGGTTCGATGGGAAGGTAAACGAGGCGCCGAATTTACTTGGGAACTCAAGAGCGAGATGAAAAAGAAGTATCCTCATCTTTTCCCTACGTCTTCCTAAATTTCGGGACGAAATTTCCTAAAGGAGGGGAGACTGTAACGCCCGGCTCTTTTGTACTTTCCATTTATAGAAAGTTTTGTTCGTAATTCTATTTTTGGAAACTTTGAATTCTTGTAATCGTTTCTCTCTTTGTAATCTACTTTTGTTTCATTTGTAAATTCGAGACTATTGATCATAATGAAAACGAAGCTATTTTATTCATGTTTGTGTTAGACTTATGTGCAATGTTCACGTTCGAACGATATATTATCCAAGACTCTTGGTTCGTTATTACACAATGAAACTCTTTTTTTATGCTTATACGTGTTGCAATACTCGGGTTATACGTTATCAATCTCGAATGCATACGCGCAACCGATACCCGACATATTAATACTCATAACTTATACATGCTTGTTAACTATTAAATACGTGATTAAATTCTAATAATAACAATATAGTAATAATGCTAGTATCTAATATAATAATAATTCTAATAATAACTCTAATAATAATAATAATAATAATAAATAACATATCGTAGATGTTGTTGCTTTGTTTCAATTAGTTAACACTTCTCAACTAAAATGATTGTTTGTTTATTATAATTAAATAACACTCCCATATCACAACTAATATACTACATGGAATGTTACAACAAAAGAAAAAAAAAGGGGGAAGTATACAAGCTAGTATACAGCAAGTTCTGGCCGCCAACTTCAAGGTTGTTTTGATTTTTTTTTATTTAACACTTCATAGTATTTTAATAGTTAATAATATGTGCCACTAACCAAGCATATTATAATATTCAATAACTAACTTGTATAATAATTTGTCAAAGGAAAATAATAAAGACAACATGGTTGCCAGCGGCAGCAACCGAACAGCCTTGCGGCAGATTTAATGTTTTTATTTTTATTTTATTAGTTAATCAATCAACTAATTTAATTAAATGCCAACCCCCTTAACCCTAATCTTTCCCCTATAAAACCCAAGTCTCCTCCACACTTTTTCCACTTTGCAACTCACCTCAAACACTCTCTAATCACTCTCTAAGCTGGTGCTAATCAGAAGTTCGAGCAGAAATACCAACCTTTACTAAAGTGAGCATAATTTGCTCATTTCTTAACGAAATCGCTTGATTCTTCTTCCTACTTGCTTGGATAATCATAGGGTATGATTCCTTGACTTCTCCTTGGAGAAATCAGACCTGGAAATCCCCTTAAATGATCCCAAAACTTTCTGTTTTGATTTATGTTCTTTCAAACTTGTTTAAACTTCATCAAACTTGTGTCTAACACATCTCACACCAATGTCCTAATGCTTACAACCTCTCTTATGGTTGGTTAAGCTTAAAAACATGGTTGAGACACTTAAATCAGAGGATTAAACCTCATAAACTTTCTGTTTTGTTAGGGTGTTTTGACCCACAAGTCATGTTCGAGCTAGTTCTTGATGTAGAGTGATTATGGAACAACTTGGGTTGTTCCAAACATACAATCCTCACATGATTTGATGATTTCTCTTAGTTAGATTGTTTATATTATACTAATCCTAGTTCGTGACCCTCCTTGGTTGTTTTTACATCAAGAGAAGTGGTGAACATTCAAGGGGTTCCTAAATGGAAGCTTGTCTTCCTACCCCATACATGACATCTGTGAACAACTTGAGGTGCCTAAATGAAGATCTTAATCTTCTACCTCCTACTTGAATTATTGGACTTAATAATATGTAATACTTAACCTAAGTATATATACACTCATTCGAACCTTTAATATTAAACTTGTGTTTATATGTTAAAGTAGTAGAATACCATCTAAGACTTAACACTCCAAGTATGATTCTAATGGGCATACTACCCATGAAATACAATATAACCCTAGTGGTTACGTAGTGTCATACAAGAGTATAAGTTAAAGATGATTATTTTGATATCATACTTTATGTTATGTTAAACTCCAAAATTATAATCTTCCGTTGAATGCCAACTCACACACCTACGTTTCCTCGTGTAGAAGGACTAGGTGTTCCAACTTAATTCATCCACCAAACTCGCTCGCGGTAATTCCAAGTAGGAAAGCTTGCAACCACCGTGAGTATACTCGATCCCTTTTTCCCCTTTTTATTTTGGGATGCAACATGTACTTTATGTAAACAATCTTTGAAACTAGAAACTAAACATACTCAATCCTTGTACAAACATGAAACTAATGTGCTTTACTTATGATTCTTGTATGCTCTATTTGAACGATTTGGAACGTATATGCTCATTAACTTTGCTAGCCCACCTTAACAATTATAGCGCTATAGGATTTACGCACCGCCCTTGAGACTTGGGGGTATTGTTAAGTTAAACATTTACTATCCCGCTATCAATTGGGATTAGGTTATTTTATGCGTTGGATTCTTGGGTTTGATCATAGTGTACGCCAAAATTGCATACTAGTAATTCACGTATTATGAATCATGTTGGATTTGAGCTTTTATTCTATTATGCTATGTAAACAAACTTGTATACTCGCTCATTGCCTTTGCATTGAAACTCTATTTTAATACATGTTGCAGGTTGATTATTGAAGTATGGATGAATGATGAAACAAGTTTAGGGTGGACTAGATACACACCTTTAATCTATTTATCTTTTTATGTTATGTTATTTGTTGAAACAATGTTGTATTTTGTTTTGAATATTGTATGACAATTTAGCACTTGCAATGAAATTTGAATTTAATTAAATATTGTCACATAGTGTTATGAAGTCTCTAGCAATCTATACACACTTCGTCTCATCCCGATGTTTCCGCCATCGGTTGGGGTGTGACAAATACGACTGTGTCCTGGATATCCTCGGCTTATTTCATTTGAAAATGGCCACGACCTATGCACGGGGTGTAGGCATACACCTGACAGATGTAAATGCTAAATAACCCACATGTTGGGGATAACTCCTTTGTGGGTTTTATAGCGGTGAGTCGGTTAATCATGACCGGCTTCCAAACCGGCCCCATATGTGTGACAAACATGTAAATCTGTATACAAGATTATAAAAATTGTCCCAAGTTATAAATGCTTTGTGCCTTGTGCGCTAAAATCAATTTTCATAAACTCTTTCCAAATGAGTCAGTTCATTGTATTTACTAGTGAAAACTGACGTATTTTCCAAAGAAAAGTGACATGTATCTTTCGAAATTAGGCTGGAGCTACTTGGTGTCAAATAAGAGGATCTTGCAAATCCTTAGATGCCTGAAGTCTGTTATTTCGGTTTTCTTGTATTTGTTTTTATGATCCGCCTGTGGATCTCTATTACAACCAGTCTGTATATTCTTTTATTTGGACACTCGGACATTATGGTTTGTAATAGTAATTATCTACCAAGCCTTCCGCTGTGCTACTATATTGTGTTAATTGACTATGACGATATCAACTATGTCACGATACTCCCCACCGGGCCCACCGGTAATATGTGGAAAAATCGAGGTGTGACAGGTTGGTATCAGAGCCAACATTGAGTGAATTAAACACTAACCTTTTGTGTTTAATCTCAATGACACAATAAGCAGATTCCTTAGACTTCCGAGTCTAGGCATATGACCTAGGATTTATTTTTAACTTTCCTTTTGTCGTTTATATGTTGTTTTCTTATTTTGACAGGTCTTGCAAAATGCCACCATGCCTAAGAGGAAAAGGAAAAGGTCCTATGAGGGGAGGACCGTCTAGCCATACTGGACCCTTACATAGACGCACACCTTCCGCGTCTTACAGCAGCTCCGATTCGCGAGACCATTGGGGACATTCTTTCTAGCCTGCGAGACACTCAGTTTCGTTAGGTTCTTCACCTTCAGATCACCCTCCTTTTGGGCTACCTATTCAAGACGAGCCCCATCATTCATACCATTCTCACCATTCTCACCACTCACATCATTCTCTACACTCACATGTCACACCCCAACCGATGGCGAAAACATCAGGGCGTGGCACTGAGCGAAACAGATTGTCCAGAAGTTTCCATAACAACTATAATTACCAATTATTTAAAGCAACACGTCCCATACCATGTCATAAAAGATATCATAATTATTACAGACAAGATCTAGTCAAATTGTTCTGTTCTGACAACTCAGATTTTAAGTACAGACAATTTATTATTGTTCTAGGTCTTTCCTAGCCTCGATTTCACAGCAAGCAAAGCATCTAAACACCTTAAGCACCTGCCACATACGTTAAAGTAAAAGTCAATACACATAGTGTAAAGGTGATCATACAAGTTTTATAGATATAATAGAGTTTGAAATCGTTTACGCATAACCAGCACGTACACAGTGTGAAATGAGGCATGTTAGTTATCGACATGAACCTATCGATACCAATGACTGCGGGTTGACTGCCCAAGGCAGTTTGCGATACACACTCACCACTGTGAGCCATGTAACTAATTGTCCTTAACAACCCTTGAGTGAACAGGTGCTGAGTCAAAACTAATAGTACTATCGTTGCTAAGGCAGGTAGACAGCATTCCATGTGTAAACATAACAAACAAGCATTCATTAAGTCACGTATAACATGCAGTAACGGTTAGCGTTAAAGTATTGCGTAGTGTGTTCGATGTGATTTAGAATAAGTAACGTATGTAACACCCAAAAGTGCGTAAAGCAAAAAGGGATCGAGTATACTCACAGCGATTGGTGGATTGAAGGGAGCGCTTAGAGCGGAATTTAGCCTGATCAGAATGATAGAATAACAATAGGCGGCGCGTAAAACGGAACAAAGTGTCAGTGGGTCGAACAGTAATCCGATCGGATGGCAATCCGATCGGGTAGCCGGTCGATCGGGTGATAATCCACTCGGATGATCATTCGATCGGGTGACCTTTCGAGTGGATTGTTACTTCGCTTGGGAAAGATGTGTTTGTGTATGATGGCTTGTCTTTTGAAGTCTTTGTTGTAGCATTTTGAAAATGGAGAAGTATCTCTACCTTTCAAGTCGTTCGATCGGACGGCAGTCCGATCGGACAGCAATCCGATTGGCGAGGCTTCTCAGGTTTGAGAACAAATTCACAGCAGGCCGATCGGGTGGCACTCTGTCCTGCTTGGCCTGGTCGTCTTACACTTGGTTGTTTTCAATGGGTTGTAGTTCTATCGAGACGGTGTGACAACGTGCTAATCAACAGAACCCCATCTTGACACAAGTGACCCGATCGAACAGGAATCACCCAAGTTCACCTAGTTAACCGATTCAAGACGGTTATTCTTGCTTAACCCGAAATTGGTTGTCTCGTTGGTAGAACTCAGATCTTGAACCAACACATCACCAAGAAGGAGTAGAAGGTTAGAACAAGGTCTGATTCTATCGGTTTGAGTGCATTGAGTGTAAAAGAGTTGAAAGAAAGTTAGAAACAATCTTTCAATCCTTTTTCACCATGAATATGTTTAGATCTATGCAAGATCTTTGTTTATTTGTGTGGAAATTATTCAGATCTAAGTTGTTCCTGGCGGATTAAAGTCAAAACATGAAGTTCATAAGAACATCATGATGACATCATCCTAGAACACCTCAAATCTAGTGATTTCACGGTTAAAAGTTAAGATTCAAAATATAGAAAGGTGTAGGAGTGCGTGTAGATCAAGAAAGTACAAGGTTTAGAGGGAAAACTTACAAGAATCGCGAGAAATCTGAAGAAAAGTGGGCAGGAAGTGCTGGTCGGACGAGAGGTGCAGAAAAGGTAAGTTTGTGATGTTGACAGGGGTATTTATAGGCTTTCCATAAAAGGAAAGGGGGGAGGAGAGGGCTGGTCGATCGAGTGGTTACCCTGGTCGGGTGGCTGCCCGATCGAGTGGCACCTCGATCGGATGGCAGGCCGATTGGGTGGCAGCTCGATCGGCTGGCCACTCGATTGGTGGGCACGGCGCGATGAGTTTTGCTGTTTCGATTGCGATTGCGATCGTTGCGATGCGATAGAGTTTCCTAGTCAAATTACTTTTAATCCCAACTACTATATCAACATACAATCATCCTTAATTGACTTGCGTTTATCGTTTGCGATTCGATTGCGATTGAGTTTCGATTAATCACCACAACATAACATAAATAAACATGCACAAATAACACATAAGGCACACACACATATAAGAACAATAACCAGAAGGCGTAATTCGAGTTGCGAGTGCGATAGCGATAAGCGATTTAACATGCGATGAACATCGATAATTAGCTATTAAACCTCGATTATTAGCAAATACTCCACATAATACAACTAACGTAAAGCATAAAATAGACTATCTACAAGTCAAAGAAGTCAAAACAGGAATTAAACAAGGAGTGACAGATCGCAATTAGCAATCTTGTCTCCCTTTGACTTCAATCTTGACTTTGACTCGAAACACGGGGTGTTACAGACTCCCCTAGTTGAGGGAATTTCGTCCCGAAATTAGGCCGAAGCCGTAACAAACAACTGCGGGTACTTCGCCTTCATGTCGCTTTCGAGTTCCCAAGCGAACTTTGCGCCTCGTTTGCCTTCCCATTGGACTTTCACAATGGGAATGCGCGACCGTCTGAGCTGCTTGGTTTGGCAATCCATGATTTCACAGGCTTCTCCACAAAGTGTAGTGTTTCGTTTACTTGGAGATCATCGAGGGGTACAATTAAATCATGCTCAGCTAGGCACTTTCGGAGGTTCGAAACATGGAAAGTCGGAAGGACGTTACTAAGTTCCTCCCGTAGTTCGAGTCTATAGGCGACTTTTCCGATCTTTTCCATAATCTTAAAAGGTCCAACATATCGAGGCGCCAGTTTCCCTTTCTTGCAGAATCTGACCACACCCTTCCAAGGTGATACCTTTAGGAGTACGTAGTTGCCAACGTCAAATTCAAGGGGCTTGCGTCGTCTATCGGCGTAACTTTTCTGTCGACTCTGAGCTTTCAGCAGATTGTCTCGAATTTGGAGGACTTTGTCAGTCGTTTCTTGCAGTAGCTTAGGACCGGTTAATTGCGAGTGCCCGATCTTGTGCCATACAATAGGCGATCGGCATTTTCTTTCGTATAAAGCCTCAAATGGTGCCATTTGAATGCTGGAATGATAACTGTTATTATACGAGAATTCGACTAACGGCAGGTAAGCGTCCCAATTACCACCGAAATCTATGACACACGAACGGAGCATGTCTTCAAGGATACGAATCGTTCTCTCAGTCTGACCGTCGGTTTGAGGGTGGAATGTGGCACTTAGATTAAGCCTAGTACCGAGAGCCGCTTGAAACGTTTCCCACAGACGTGAAGTAAACCGGGCATCATGGTCAGAGATGATGTCGCGAGGCGTCCCATGTCGACAAATGATCTCATCGGTGTAGATTCTGGCTAATCTTTCTACCTTGTAGTCTTCCCGTATTGGCAAAAAGTGAGCAGATTTGGTAAAACGGTCAACAACAACCCAGATGATGTCGTGACTTGATGGCGTGCGCAAAAGTTTCATTATGAAGTCCATAGCTATACTCTCCCACTTCCACATAGGGATCAGGGGCTGTTCGAGTAAGCCAGAGGGCCTTTGGTGTTCAGCCTTAACTTTTGAGCAAGTCAGGTACTTCCCAACGTAGAGAGCGATATCCCTCTTCATGCTCGGCCACCAGTACTTGTAGCGAAGGTCCTGGTACATTTTATCGTCACCGGGATGAATAGAGTACCGAGATTTGTGGGCTTCGTCCATCAATATCTGTCGCAAATTGGTCCGCTTAGGGATCCAGATTCAGTCCAGAAAGTGGAATATCCCATTCGACTTATTCACAAGTTGGGCTCCATCGTGGTAGATTCTTTCCTTCTTCAGTGTGCGTTCATTAAAACAGGTATGTTAAGCTTCGCGGATGAGGGTTTCGAGATCGTATTGGGCTTGGGTATTACGAATGCTGAGCAAATAACTCCGTCTACTGAGAGCATCGGCAACGACATTTGCTTTGCCAGGATGATAACGAATCTCACAGTCGTAATCGTTAAGAAGTTCTACCCATCGGCGTTGTCGCATACTAAGTTCCTTCTGGTCAAAGATATGTTGTACACTCCTATGATCGGTGAAGATCGTACACTTGGTACCATACATGTAGTGTCGCCAAATCTTTAACGCAAAAACAATTGCGCCTAGCTTGAGATCATGGGTTGTATAGTTCTTTTCGTGGATTTTGAGCTGACGAGATGCGTAAGCAATGACCTTGTCCCGTTGCATGAGGACACAACCAAGACCGAGGTTCGAGGCATCACAATAGACAATAAAGTCGTCGTTTCCGTCGGGCAAAGTGAGAATAGGAGCATTGCAAAGCATGTGCTTGAGGGTTTGGAAAGCAGACTCTTGTTCAGTTCCCCAAACAAAAGGCTTGTCTTTATGCGTGAGAGCGGTAAGCGGCACAACGATTTTTGAGAATCCTTCGATAAATCGTCGATAATAGCCCGCTAATCCGAGGAAAGAACGGACTTCAGAAGGGTTCTTGGGTGTAATCCAACTCTTAACTGCTACAATCTTCGCGGGATCGACGTGAATACCTTGACTATTAACAATGTGACCAAGAAATTGAACCTCCTCAGCCAGAATTCACACTTGGAGAACTTGGAATAGAGTTGATTTCCCTGGAGTAGCTCGAGAACCAAACGTAGATGTTGCGCATCGATGAACACGATGACGAAGCGGTCGAGATAAGGTTTACACACGCGATTCATCAGATCAATGAAAACCGCGGGTGCGTTGGTTAAACCAAAAAGCATAACAACGAACTCATAGTGACCGTATCGGGTGCGAAAAGCGGTTTTGGGTATATACTCCTCTTGAATGCGTAGCTGGTGATAGCCTGAGCGTAGATTGATCTTCGAGAAACATGTAGCACCTTGTAGCTGGTCAAACAAATCATCGATGCGAGGCAGGGGATAGCGATTCTTGATTGTCAACTTATTCTATTCCCGATAGTCGAGGCACATCCGGAACGACCCATCCTTCTTTTTAACGAAAAGGACTGGTGCGCCCCATGGAGAGGTGCTTGGGTGAATGAAGCCTTTATCAAGTAATTCCTGAAGCAGAATCGAGAGTTCACGCATTTCGGATGGAGCGAGTCGGTAAGGAGCTTTGGCAACAGGGTTGGCTCAAGGAATGAGGTCGATACGGAAGTCGATATCACGACTTAGCGGAAGTCTGGGAAGATCCTCAGGAAAAACCTTAGGAAATTCACGAACCACAGGAACGTCTTTCACACTTGGTCTTCCTTTCTTTTCCTTCTCCGCTACTACAATATTAGCCAAGAAAGCTCTGTATTCCTTGCGGAGATACTTGCTAGCTTGGACGCATGACATGAGCTTGAGACCTTTCGAAGCAGTTTCACCATAAACACATAATAAATCACCATTCACGAGCGAGAATCAAATCATTTTATCGAAACACACAACTTCAGCATGGTTTTCGTGAAGAAAGTCCATGCCTACTATGACGTCAAATCTTCCGAGTTGCATCGGAATAAGGTCGATTGGGAAGATGTGATTGTTGAGTTCAAGAGTAGAATCAAGAAGAACGGAATTTACAACGACGGTTCTTCCGGTGGCGACTTCGACATCGAACGTCGAGGGGAGATGGGAGCGCTTACGATTAAGGAGCTTCTCGAATTCAAAAAACACAAAACAATTATTGTAAGGACCTTCAAAAATGTCCTAAACTGACCCGTAAGTGAAAACCCGGACCCTCGAAACCCTAATCCATATCAAAAACCAATAAATCAAGAAAATTGGTCTTCAGGCGGGCCGCGTAAAGGTTAAGCATGGCCTTACGCGGGCCGCGTCAATGTGTGGTTGACCGGATAAGCGTTCCCAGGCCACGTGTCGTACACATGGCAGCACTACTGATGACACGCTAGCCCTAGTCTACGACTAGGGCCTCTCGCGGGTCGCGTAAAGTTTAAGTGTGGGTTACGCGGGCCGCGTGAACCCCAAATTTCTGCTATAAATAGCTTCGATCATGAGTTTTCATCTGGTGTCGAAATCTTTTCATAAAAACGAAATCTCACTGCTCAAAATTGAATTTTAATATAGCAAGGCGCTGCTACGATACAGGGTATTAACTCGATCGCTGCTACGATTCAATGTCCGATCGATTGAAACTATCCGATGGATGTTTAAGTGCTGCCCACATTAGGGCCATACTTTGTCATTAGTCGTAAATTCGACGGATGTCTAAGTATAGAACTTTGTCATTCGTTGTGAGGGTTTTTAATCTTGTGAGTTATCGTAAATGTTGTATTAGTTACTGACCTAGTTCGTGTGCATTGTTATTTAAATTAGGTTACAAGGCTAATCAGTAGGCTAAACTCTGCCCGTTTAAATCTACAATGTGAGTCATTCTCTTTTATCAAAAGTATTTTACAATACTCCATTTTCAAATGTTATAATTACAGGGATTAAGTCGTGGTTATCTTGAATCACTGGCTAGTGGGGTATTGTGCACATTACTAATTTCTCACAGTTAGGCTAATAAATCCTAACAGTGATAATCATCACTACTTGGGGAAAAAGACCCAATAGTGGTATGACCATCGTCACCAGGTGACACGGCGCCAGATAAAAATAAGATAGAAGCCATTGTAATCGCTCTTATGCTGTAATTTATAACTATGTGTCATTTTATCAAATTGAGTGACTCGCCAGTATTTCCCCGCTGATAAAATATTTTTAAAACATGTTTCAGGTGACCTGCTGTAAATCAAGGAAAACGTGCTACGGAGCACTAACAAGCTTGAAGAGGTGGCTCAGTTAAAATGAATAAACATGTTTTGTAAATCAGGGAATTTCCTTGTGAAATTCCTCTATTGTAAATTACGGGGCTTGTCCCAGATTATCTAAATAAAATAATCGGGCATTTTCAAGTTTTAAAAGATCCTGATCAATCTTCCGCTGTCGTATCAATTAATAAATACCACGGGTTCCTGTCCCGCGGCTCCTGACCGGGTCAAACCGGGGCTGGGGCCGTGACAGGAAAAGGTGGTATCAGAGCCACTGATTTAAGCCAATTAAGTATTTCAAAATACTTAATTTTCTGATTATCATTTTCTGATTATGTGTTTCTATCTTGACTATCTGTTAATATACAGTATGGGTAAGCAAAGAATTTCGGATATCTATCTTAAATTAGATAGTTCACCGAAAGATAAGGGAACTTCATCCCAATCAAATTCCTCAAGATACTCAGCAGATACTGAGGAGGGAATATTTGTTCGTAAGGCACAATTTGAGAAACCACTTACCCCTAATAAAAGAAGTTGGATTATTAGAAAAAGTCAAGAGAAAATGAGGAAGTCCCAAAAAAAAGAAGTGATAATTAATAAAGAGACTCAGGGAACATGTGATAACCCACAATGGGAAGAAGAGTTAGATGAACAATGGGCAAATCTCTACATGTTAGCCACTATAGCAGTAAATGTTAACCTTTAAACTGCCAACACCCCGACCCAGTATTAGCACCCATATTATCCATAAGCCAGAAACTTTAAAGAAACCTGTCCATTAGATAAATAACTTAGTAAGAAAAGATAAAATAAATTATCCCTAGTATATTTTTATTTTCAGTTGTAATTTATATATAATCGCAATATTTCATATTTTTATTAATACTTAAATTTTTTTGATTGCCATTCTGTGATTATGTGAAAAAATCAATTTACAAAATTTTAACCTAGAAGTTTGTGTAGTTCTTCATATTTAAAACAGCATGAATGAGTTATCTGAAGCCCTTCAGAATCTCAATCTCTATCCTGTTAATGTGGAAGTTTCCAGAGACTTTACCGGGTATTGTGCTGACATAGAGGAACCTATGGGATTTCAAACCCAACCTCCGGAGAAACCTAAACCAAAGAAGAGAAAAAGAATTGTGGGCTGGAGGCGTGTGCGTAGGAGAAAACCAGCGACACGAAAAATTATAAAGACGGAGGATCCCAAAGGTAAAGGCAAGGAAATAGAGATTGGGGAAAGTTCTAGACAAGATCAGGAAATGCCACCCTGGGAAGAGTTGGATCATAAACTAGCACTTAGTGACCTCATCGGATCTGCCGGTGAAAACCTTTTAAATTACCCAGTGGAAGCACAACTTCCAGTTGACCTAGAGCCTGAAATCCCAGATCTTATTATCCACACCCAACCTTTACCAGCAGAGTTAGAAGAATGGTGGACCACCGACTGGCAGTTTCAAAATCTCCTAAACAACCCTAATACCTTTTCCCTCAATTTGATACTGAGCCTCCACTACACCCACCGATGAGCATGGAAAATCTGGCTGAACTCCGCCATTATGGCGAGGAGCTGATTGATGCAGGGAACCGGATTAGGGAAGTAGGGGAAAGAATATCTTGGAAATACGACGAAAGGGAACGTCGTTTCTAAGAGGCCAGCTGACGAGGATGGTGTAACTGTGGTTGAGTGGTTGTAGGAATGTGTGTTTAATAATAAAAATATAATCATAAAAATATAATGATAAAAAAATAAAACTTTGTAGACAACCAGTTTGTACGGATGCCTATTATATATATAAAATATCGAAAGTCGAAAAATCGACAATTTTGGCTATACGTGTTGACATGATTATTTGCGATTGTTTTATTATGTTTGGTTGTTAATTCTTTATGCTAATCACTTATATAAATTAATTACCAGATGGCACACGCTGGTAATGAACAAGTTAACGAGGGTAATCAATCTGAGCATAATAATGAGGATCAATTTCTGAATAGGCAAGATATCGAGAATATCGTTGCTCAGGGAATAGCCAATGCTATTCCAGCAATACTTGCTGCTGCTCGAAATCCAGTTGAACCTCAACAAATTATTCCTAGCAAACGTACACATGACGACAATTTTAGTAATAGTGTAAACGGAGGCGGTAACCATACTAATAACAACAACGATGGAATGCAAGCCCCGCTCCCTAAGAAAATGAAAGTTGTAATGCCTGGTTGCATTTATAAGGATTTTCTTGCCTGTAAACCGGTTGAATTTGTAGGCAACGAAGGGGCGACTGCTGCACTGCGTTGGTTAGAGAAAACCGAGGCAGTGATTAAAATAAGTAAATGTGCAAAGGAAGATAAGGTCATGTATGCGTCGCATCTTTTTAAAGAAGGGGCGCTAGAATGGTGGAATACAGTATTACAAGCCAAAGGAAGCGATATGGCCTATGCTATAAGCTGGGAAGAATTTAAGCGGCTGATGGAAAGGAAATTTTGTCCTGAGTATGAGAAAGAACAAATGGCAAATAAATTCTTGAACCACCGGATGGTGGATGTAGACTGTCGATGGTATACTTCGACATTCTTCGAGTATGCTAGAGTTGTACCTACCCTGGCTTCGCCAGAGCCGGTACTTATTTCCTGCTATATTTGGGGATTAATTGGCGAAATCCGTGATATCGTTAAAGCTGCGAGACCACGCACTATTGACGATGCAGTGGAATTAGCCAACACTTTGACTGACGGACTGGTACGTACGCGAGAAGAAAATAGAAAGAAGGAAGTGGCCCAAAAGATTACCCAGGGATTCTGTATGGGTAACCGCAGTAATTTCAAGAAAAAGGGAACTGGGCAATCTTCCACTATTCCATTTTGTAATGCCTACAAAAGAAAGCATTTTGGAAGATACAAAGGGTATTGCAATTTCTGCAAAATCCCGGGGCACCAAGAAGAAGATTGCAGGAAGAAGAAAGCAACAATCTGCTACAACTACGGAGAAGCTGGACATTTTAGGCCAGACTGCCCTAAATTTGCCAAACCAGCTGATAACAAAGCTAAACCTGCAGAAGGAGCTACCAAGAAGAACGTAAGAGCCTTCCAGTTGACTACTCAGGAAGCAGAACTAATTCCTGACGTGATAACTGGTACTTTCCTAGTTCACAACGTTTATGAAAAAGTATTATTTGACTCTGGTGCAAACCAAAGTTTTATAAATACTTCATTCTGCCAAGCTCTTAACCAAACTTAGGCAAATTTTTACGGTAGAAACAACAGATGGAAATTCTGTTAACATAGACAAGGTTTTGCGAGAAGGAAAGATAGAACTCTTAGGCCATAAATTTTCTGCAAACCTGTTACCTATGAATTTAGCTGGATTTGATGTTGTATTAGGAATGGATTGGCTAGTAGCCAACCATGCTCGAATTATTTGTGATAAGAATTCCATAGAAATACATACACCCACAGGAGAATTAGTGGTGATTACAGGAGATAAGCCACGAAAACCAATGAAATTCATTTCAGTCATGAAATTGGCCAGTTATTCAAGAAAACAAGAAATAGTGTATATGATTTCAGTAATCATTAACACTAAGGGTAAGGAACTTAAAGAAATTCCAGTAGTATCAGAATACCCAGAGGTATTCCCAGAAGAACTACCTGGATTACCACCTAATAAGGAAGTAGAATTTAGAATTCATCTAATTCCTGGAACTACACCAATAGCTAAAGCACCTTATCGGTTAGCACCCACCGAAATGCTAGAATTGAAAAAGCAGTTAGACGAATTACTAAGCAAAGGATTCATACAACCTAGTTCATCCCCGTGGGGAGCACCAGTGTTGTTTGTAAAGAAGAAAGATGGTTCGATGCGAATGTGTATCGATTATAGGGAATTAAATAAGGTTACAATTAAGAATCGATACCCATTACCTAGGATTGATGATCTTTTTTATCAACTCCAGGGAGCTAGATATTTTTCTAAGATAGATTTACACTCCGGATATCATCAATTGAAGGTACAAGAAGAAGACATACCTAAAACTGCTTTCAGAACTAGGTATGGTCATTACGAGTTTACAGTCATGCCCTTTGGATTAACAAATGCTCCGGCAGCATTTATGGACATGATGAATAGGATCTGTAAACCGTACTTGGATAAATTTGTAATTGTCTTCATCGACGATATACTTATTTATTCCAAAAGCCAGGAAGAGCATTGTGAGCACCTGCATGCACTCTTAACTTTGTTAAGAAAGGAAAAACTATACGCCAAATTCTCGAAGTGTGAATTTTGGCTGCAAAAAGTGCAATTTTTAGGTCACATGGTGAATCACGAAGGCATTCACGTAGATCCTACTAAGATAGCAGCGATCACCAAATGGAAGGTCCCGCAATCAGCCAAGGAAATTAGAAGTTTTCTAGGGTTAGCTGGATATTATAGACGACTCATTAAGGATTTTTCCAAGATAGTTGTACCATTAACTAAGCTAACCTGTAAAGCAGTTAAGTTTGAATGGGGACCTAGGCAAGAAGAGGCCTTTAGGATTTTGAAGCAAAAGTTAACAAACGCTCCAATTCTAGCCTTACCATAAGGGACAGAAGATTTTGAAGTCTACTGTGATGCTTCTAAATTAGGATTAGGATGTGTGCTAATGCAACGCAAGAAGGTAATTGCGTATGCCTCAAGACAATTGAAAAAGCACGAAGAAAATTACACGACTCATGACTTAGAGTTAGGAGCCATAATTTTTGCCCTTAAGATTTGGAGACACTATTTGTATGGAAGTAAGTTTACTGTCTATACAGACCATAAAAGCTTAAGATACATCTTTGGGCAAAAAGAATTAAACATGAGACAAAGGAGATGGATGAAAATCCTAAGTGACTACGACTGTGATATTCAATATCACGAAGGAAAAGCAAACGTAGTTGCTGATGCTTTAAGTCGTAATTATCATGAGAAACAACGACGAGTTCGTGCTCTTAGATTAAGTTTACAATTAGACTTAATGGAACAACTGAAAAACATTCAAGAAACAGCAATCAAGGACGATGCTGAAGGAATGAAGGGAAGAATAAAGGAATTAGAACAAGGAAGTGATGGAATTTGGAGATTCCACAAGAAAAGAATTTGGGTACCTAAGCAAGGAGAGTTAAGAAATAAGATTTTAGAGGAAGCCCATAAATCTAGGTATACCATGCATCCTGGTAACAATAAGATGTACCAAGATTTAAGAAAAAATTTCTGGTGGATAGGAATGAAAAAGGACATAGCTAGATATGTTTCTAAGTGTCTTACTTGTTCACAAGTTAAGGCAGAACACCAGAAACCCTCATGTTTACTACAAAAATTAGAAATGCCGGTATGGAAATGGGAACTTATAACAATGGACTTTGTTACTAAGTTGCCCAAAACCAGAAAAGATAATGACGCAATTTGGGTAATTGTGGATCGATTAACCAAATCAACTCATTTTCTACCCATGAAAGAAACCTTTAGCATGGAAAGGTTAGCTAAGTTGTATGTAGATGAGGTAGTATCCTTACATGGAGTCCCACTCTCCATTGTATCGGATAGGGATAGTCGTTTCACTTCCCATTTCTGGACTAGTTTCCAAGAGGCCATGGGAACTAAACTGAATTTAAGCACTGCAAATCATCCTCAAACAGATGGACAAAGTGAAAGGACGATTCAAACCCTGGAGGACATGCTTAGAGCATGTGTAATAGATTTTGGTGGAAATTGGGATGACCACCTACCCTTAATTAAATTCTCCTATAACAATAATTATCATTCAAGCATCGAAGCTGCCCTATTTGAAGCACTGTATGGACGAAAGTGCAGAACTCCAGTCTGCTGGGCAGAAATAAGAGAAAGTCAATTATCAGGTCCTGAAATTCTGCAAGAAACTACTGACAAGATCATTCAAATCAAGGAAAGACTGAAAACGGCTTGAGATCGCCAGAAGAGTTATGCAGACAATAGACGTAAGCCGTTGGAATTTCAAGTTGGAGACAAGGTTCTCTTAAAAGTTTCTCCTTGGAAAGGAGTAGTTCGATTTGGTAAGAAAGGAAAGCTAAATCCAAGATACGTAGGACCATTCCCAGTAATACAGCGAATAGGACCAGTTGCTTATCGCTTACAGCTACCAGAAGAGTTAGCTGGGGTACATGACGTATTTCATGTATCCAATCTCAAGAAATGTCTATCGGACGAATCATTAGTAGTCCTTCTTCAAGACATCCAAGTAAATGAAAAGTTGAAGTTCATAGAGAAACCACTTCAGATAGAAGACAAAAAGATCAAGTTTCTCAAGCACAAAAGACTAGTACTGGTCAAAGTCAAGTGGGATTCAAAGAGAGGATCTGAATACACTTAGGAGCTGGAATCGGAGATGAAGCGAAAGTATCCTCACTTATTTCAGTAAATCTCGAGGACGAGATTCAAAATAAGGTGGGGAGGATGCAAGGACCTTCAAAAATGTCCTAAACCGACCCGTAAGTGAAAACCCGGACCCTCGAAACCCTAATCCACATCAAAAACCAAGAAATCAAGAAAATTGGTCTTCAGGCGGGCCGCGTAAAGGTTAAGCATGGCCTTACGCGGGCTGCGTCAATGTGTGGTTGACCAGATAAGCGTTCCCAAGCCACGTGGCGTACACGTGGCAGCACTACTGATGACACGCTAGCCCTAGTCTACGACTAGGGCCTCTCGCTGGCCGCGTAAAGTTTAAGTGTGGGTTACGCGGGCCGCGTGAACCCCAAATTTCTGCTATAAATAGCTTCGATCATGAGCTTTCATCTGGTGTCGAAATCTTTTCATAAAAACGAAATCTCACTGCTCAAAATCGAATTTTAATATAGCAAGGCGCTGCTACGAAACAGGGTATTAACTCGATCGCTGCTACGATTCAATGTCCGATCGATTGAAACTATCCGATGGATGTTTAAGTGCTGCCCATATTAGGGCCATACTTTGTCATTAGTCGTAAATTCGATGGATGTTTAAGTATAGCACTTTGTCATTCATTGTGAGGGTTTTTAATCTCGTGAGTTATCGTAAATGCTGTATTAGTTACTGACCTAGTTCGTGTGCATTGTTATTTAAATTAGGTTACAAGGTTAATCAGTAGGCTAAACTCTGCCCGTTTAAATCTACAATGTGAGTCATTCTCTTTTATCAAAAGTATTTTACAATACTCCATTTTCAAATGTTATAATTACAGGGATTAAGTCGTGGTTATCTTGAATCACTGGCTAGTGGGGTATTGTACACATTACTAAATTCTCACAGTTAGGCTAATAAATCCTAACAGTGATAATCATCACTACTTGGGGAAAAAGACCCAATAGTGGTATGACCATCGTCACCAGGTGACACGGTGCCAGATAAAAATAAGATAGAAGCCATTGTAATCGCTCTTATGCTGTAATTTATAACTATGTGTCATTTTATCAAATTGAGTGACTCGCCAGTATTTCCCCGCTGATAAAATATTTTTAAAACATGTTTCAGGCGACCTGCTGTAAATCAAGGAAAACGTGCTACGGAGCACTAACAAGCTTGAAGAGGTTGCTCAGTTAAAATGAATAAACATGTTTTGTAAATCAGGGAATTTCCTTGTGAAATTCCTCTATTGTAAATTACGGGGCTTGTCACAGATTATCTAAATAAAATAATCGGGCATTTTCAAGTTTTAAAAGATCCTGATAAATCTTCCGCTGTCGTATCAATTAATAAATACCACGGGTTCCTGTCCCGCGGCTCCTGACCGGGTCAAACCGGGGCTGGGGCCGTGATAGTTATCGGCTCCAGTATCAAACAAACACGAAGCATAAATACCATTTACGAGAAACGTACCATTAACCACATTGTTGTCAGCCAGGGCTTGCCGCGCATTGATGTTGAAAGTTCTGGCACGGGCGGCTTGTTGCTGTTATTGTTGAGGTTGTTGCTGCTGCTGTTGCTGTTGCTGAGGCTGCTGCTGGGGCTCTTGTTTCACAACCCTGTTCGGGCACATGTTCGTGAAGTGGTTGGGATCACCACACGCGAAGCAGACTCTGGCGTTGATCGCGGGTGCTTGAGCTGCCTGTTGGCCTTGAGGAGCTGGAAGTAGAGCTTGAGGAGCAGTGGCTTGAGCTGGTGCTTGTCGGGGACCAGTACGGCAATTAGTAGTGAAGTGGCCGTACATATTGCAGTAAACGCAGAATCGGCAGGCGATACCCACCGGGTGATGGTAAGTACATGTTGGGCAGGCAGGGTGGGGACCAGTGTATGCACGCTTTGCAGGTGGTGCATAGATAACTGGAGCTGATCGATGCTGAGATTGTTGCTGAGCCGGTACGGCTTGAAGCGGAGCAGCAGTGGTAGTGACAACAAAGTTCTTGTTGCCGGAGCTGCTGTTGTTGTTCTTCTTCTTGCGACGTGAGGACTTTGATGATTGAGCGGCAGCGGTTTCAGTGGATGGTGCAGCGGTAGTTTGATGCAAGTTGTTGGTAGCTTTATCCTGGAAGCCAGCTTTGACTCGTTTATCATTGATTTCAGTGGCAAGCAAGTAGGTTTCTTCGATTGTTGCTGGTTTTGCGGCATGCACAAAATCTGCAACACAGTCTGGCAGGGCTCGAATGTACTTCTTGATTGTCATGTCGGGCGTCTTCACTTGATCGGGACAGATGATACTGAGCTGCTTAAAGCGAGCAGTCAGAGCTGCGTTCTCTCCATCCTTCTGCTTGATATGCCAGAATTCATCCTCCAGTTTTTGGCGTTCATGGGGAGGTCAGAATTCATCCATCATAATGGCCTTCAGCTCTTCGTCAGCTCATAGGCTGCGTCATTTCTGCGTTTGTTCCTCTCGGCCGTCCACCAGTCTAGTGCGCGGGACTGGAAGACGCTGGTAGCGTTTAGAGTACGGAGATTTTCAGGACATCCACTCTGGCGCAGAGTGACTTCGATGGAATCAAACCATTGAAACATAGCCATTGGGCCATCTTCGCCAGTAAATTCCTTTGGACCACAAGCTTTGAACTGCTTGAAACTAAATGCAGCTTTGGGACTAGCTTTAGGAGCTTCGGTTCTGGACTCTTCAGACGATTTACTCACATTCTCGTATATTTCACTCACGATCTGAGGGACGACCTTTGCTACTTGCTTCACGACGATAGCAGCTAGGCGTTTGTCTCTTTGTTCTTGACGAGTAATTCGTGGGTGACGGGGTCCAGATGAAGGTCCAGATGACGACATTGTCTGCAACAGACATCGCTATAGGGCTCAAACTCAATAAAATCGAATCTCACCTCACACGCCTAATACTACCAAAGCTCAGGAACACGTATAATCATGTAACCACATAGGCACATAATCACAGATTCACATAAGCACAGAAGCACAGAAGCACATAAGCACAGAATCACAGAAGCACATAAGCATGTAATCACAAGATGCAGTTAGAATACAAAAACCTATCATTCAATGTCCGCGAGCGTTCGAAAATAGCGATCGCGAATATCATAGCGATTAGTATAGCGTAAGCGAATAGTATAGCAAGCAACGGTGTGCAAAGTCGTTTCTCATGTAGTAGCGATTTGTTAGCGGTTTGAGGTAAGTGAGCAGTGCGAGTCGTGTGTGTCGATTAACAATAGCGAAACTTGAATGAATCTCCAAAAATTAAAACATATAAGCAGGTAAATACACACATAAACACAGAAAATCGACGAATATCAGAGTCGGTAGTAGCGAGCTCATAATCGAATCACATAAAAATTGAGAAATAGATTGTCTCAGGCTCGATAGACATTGACTACCCAAAGTGATTCGACTATTTACAAGGACTTTTGTACACACTTTGACCTTCAGGACTGTGCTCTCGCCTCGAATCTGGGCGATCGGCACTCATCCTTCCAGTCATATCGTGACTTCAAGTCATTGGAGTCCGTCGAGACTTTGTAGAGAGTTTGTAAGATAAAATATAGATCAGAACAAGTCGTCGAGGTTCGGGTTTCACCCCTGAATTAACGACCTCGTTCCTGTTTTTGATAAAATAGGAAGGATTATACGTCAAAGTATGGATTTCACTCCTAATTCAACGTACATTCTTCCGTTTGTAGATAAAAATGCGGGTCAAACAAGCAATTTAGTCGAGAGTTTACGGTTTTCACACCTAATCTTGACCCAATTATTCGTTCATTTCTGAAAACTAGAGTGCAGTGATAGTCTAGCGTGGGCGAGAATAGCGAGAAATAGCAAGTATGCTCGTACATGATCCCTATAGGATATGCACAAGTCGGTCTGTTGGTGCCTAACTATAGACTAGGTCGTTTCTAAGACATCGACCCGGACTAGGTCGAGTCTTGCCTAATTCCCTATAGTTATTGCTCTGATACCAATTTGTCACACCCCAACCGATGGCGGAAACATCGGGGCGTGGCACTGAGCGAAACAGATTGTCCAGAAGTTTCCATAACAACTATAATTACCAATTATTTAAAGCAACATGTCCCATACCATGTCATAAAAGATATCATAATTATTACAGACAAGATCTAGTCAAATTGTTCTGTTTCGAAAACTCAGATTTTAAGTACAGACAGTTTATTATTGTTCTAGGTCTTTCCTAGCCTCGATTTCATAGCAAGCAAAGCATCTAAACACCTTAAGCACCTGCCACATACGTTAAAGTAAAAGTCAATACACATAGTGTAAAGGTGAGCATACAAGTTTTATATATATAATAGAGTTCGAAATCGTTTACGCATAACCAGCACGTACACAGTGTGAAATGAGGCATGTTAGTTATCGACATGAACCTATCGATACCAATGACCGCGGGTTGACTGCCCAAGGCAGTTCGCGATACACACTCACCACTGTGAGCCATGTAACTAATTGTCCTTAACAACCCCTGAGTGAACAGGTGCTGAGTCCAAACTAATAGTACTATCATTGCTAAGGCAGGTAGACAGCATTCCATGTGTAAACCTAACAAACAAGCATTCATTAAGTCACGTATAACATGCAGTAACGGTTAGCGTTAAAGTATTGCATAGTGTGTTCGATGTGATTTAGAATAAGTAACGTATGTAACACCCAAAAGCGCGTAAAGCAAAAAGGGATCGAGTATACTCACAGCGATTGATGGATTGAAGGGAGCGCTTAGAGCGGAAATTAGCCTGATCAGAACGATAGCATAACGATAAGCGGCACGTAAAATGGAACAAAGTGGCAGTGGGTCGAACAGCAATCCGATCGGATGGCAATCCGATCGGGTAGCCGGTCGATCGGGTGACAATCCGCTCGGATGGTCATCCGATCGGGTGATCTTTCGAGTGGATTGTTACTTCGCTTGGGAAAGATGTGTTTGTGTATGATGGCTTGTCTTTTGAAGTTTTCGTTGTAGCATTTTGAAAATGGAGAAGTATCTCTACCTTCCGATCGGACAGCAATCCGATTGGCGAGGCTTCTCAGTTTTGAGAACAAATTCACAGCAGGACGGTCACTCGATCGGATGGCTATCTGATCGGGTGGCAATCCATTTGGAGTGAACATGTTTGAAAATCATTAAGTGTTGAAGTCAGAACATCTCATGGTCGAGTGGTAATCCGATCGAGTGGTAATCCAATCGGACAGCATTTCGTTCTAACCTCAAAAGTTTGAAAATAAAAGTTGAGCGTGGGGCCAAGGTGTGAGCCGATCAGGTGGCAATCTGATCGGACAGCAGTCCGATCGGGCGGCACTCCGTCCTGGTCGGCCTGATCGTCTTACACTTGGTTGTTTTCGATGGGTTGTAGTTCTATCAAGACGGTGTGACAACGTGCTAATCAACAGAACCCCATCTTGACACAAGTGACCCGATCGAACATGAATCACCCAAGTTCAACCAGTTAACCGGTTCAAGACGGTTATTCTTGCTTAACCCGAAATCGGTTGTCTCCTTGGTATAACTCAGATCTTGAACCAACACATCACCAAGAAGGTTAGAAAAAGGTCTGATTCTATCGGTTTGAGTGCATTGAGTGTAAAAGAGTTGAAAGAAAGTTAGAAACCATCTTTCAATCCTTTTTCACCATGAATATGTTTAGATCTATGCAAGATCTTTGTTTATTTGTGTAGAAATCATTCAGATCTAAGTTGTTCCTGGCGGATTAAAGTCAAAACATGAAGTTCATAAGAACACCATGATGACATCATCCTAGAACACCTCAAATCTAGTGATTTCATGGTTAAAAGTTAAGATTCAAAAGATAGAAAGGTGTAGGAGTGCTTGTAGATCAAGAAAGTACAGGGTTTAGAGGGAAAACTTACAAGAATCGCGAGAAATCTTAAGAAAAGTGGGCAGGAAGCGCTGGTCGGACGAGAGGTCCAGAAAAGGTAAGTTTGTGATGTTGACAGGGGTATTTATAGGCTTTCCATAAAAGGAAAGGGGGAGGAGAGGGCTCGTCGATCGAGTGGTTACCCTGGTCGGGTGGCAGCCCGATCGAGTGGCACCTCGATCGGATGGCAGGCCGATCGGGTGGCACCTCGATCGGCTGGCCACTCGATTGGAGGGCGCGGTGCGATGAGTTTTGCTGTTTCGATTGCGATTGCGATCGTTGCGATGCGATAGAGTTTCCTAGTCAAATTACTTTTAATCCCAACTACTATATCAACATACAATCATCCTTAATTGACTTGCATTTAGCGTTTGCGATTCGATTGCAATTGAGTTTCGATTGCGTTTCGATTAATCACCACAACATAACATAAATAAACATGCACAAATAACACATAAGGCACACACACATATAAGAACAATAACCAGAATGCGTAATTCGAGTTGCGAGTGCGATAGCGATAAGCGATTAAACATGCGATGAACATCGATAATTAGCGATTAAACCTAGATTATTAGCAAATACTACACATAATACAACTAATGTAAAGCATAAAATAGACTATCTACAAGTCAAAGAAGTCAAAACAGGAATTGAACAAGGAGTGATAGATCGCAATTAGCAATCTTGTCTCCCTTTGACTTCAATCTTGACTTTGACTTTGACTCGAAACACGGGGTGTTACAACACACTCATTTCACCATTCTGGTTCTCATCATTACTATTCACCGGGCCAATTTAACCCAAATGACTATATTAACGAACCACCAGGTTATAACCCTCTTGGACCCGAGGACCACTTCTCACAAGATATGGAGATGGACGATGATCCAGATCCAGAGATGCCACCAACTGGAACACCCACACATCCCATCAGTATCTCCAGCAGTTCTCCCTTTGAAGGATCGCCCTATCAAGGCCCCGACTCATGGGTTGAACGTTAGAACACATACAAGTGGGAATTTACCCCATCTTTTCACAACTCTCCTCCACAACCTCCATTGGAGGAACCGTATCTTCAGGCGGTTACTCCACCGCCACTGCCAGTTGAGGAACCACCTCAACAACCACAACCACCACAACCACCTCCTGAGCCACCAAGGTGGAGGAGGAATGCACAGATGTCCGTGCGAGGGGGACCGAGGTTCAGTTCCCCACAAGCTTCAAGCACATACCCTCCAATCCCCGAAGATCCACAAATGGGTGAACCTTCTCACGTGGTGCCGGAAAATGATCCCTCGCCGGTTACCTTTGCACCACCACCACCGCCCATGGGTTACGAGAACCCAATATCTACATTCCCAGGTTCGTCTGGGTATAACCCGTTTGAATATCAAACCCCTGCGGGTTATGAGTATCAAGCCCCTTCCCATGATCCATATCTTGAAGCAGCTCACTTCAATGCCCTTTATCCCTCACCGTTCCCGCCAGCATACCCAACTGGGTATCCTGTGCAAGGGTATCAATACCCTCCTTATCAACCGCAACCCCCACCTTCACAACTGCAAATGCAAAAAATCCTACAGAGGTTGGACCAGGTTGAACAAAAAGCAGAGGAACGCGATAAAAAACATAACAAATTTCTTAAGGGCCTCGCGAACTTCATAAAGGGCAAGAAGAAGTAGATGTTTATTTTATTTTATTTTATTTTGTATTGTAATTTCAATCAAGTCCCTGTGTGGACATTTCATTTCTGTATTTTAGTCCATGCGTGGACTTGTTTCTTTCCTTTAGTCCCTACGTGGACAATTTGTTTATTTCAAGACCCGTTTAGGGCATTTCTTGTAATCGTTTAATATTTTAATGGAATTTCTTTTGAGATTTTTTTTATATTTATTTTATTACATCACCATACAAATATTATTTCAATTTTCATTGATCTGCGTAACATTTCAAAAGAAATTCTAAAATGTATGACCTAGCCATAATATAATTGGCTATGATGGTGTAACCCTCCTAAGATAACGATTCCTTGTTAACATCTGAAAACATTTTAACATTCCTAGCAGTGTGACTTGAGAGACCACACTAGCTTCCCAAAAAGTACTTGGATTTTCCAAGCCATCTTTATGGCCTAAGTGATCTATATAAATCATAGCTATTAACATCAAATATGATGTATACACCAAAACATCCATTTGAGGTGTTTTGCCTTCGGGCCAATTGGTGTTCAAGACAAAGATAGTTTATAAACTTCTTGTCAAAAAGGCGATGAACTATGTTCGACCCTTAAAATCTTTGATTCGAAAGATCATTGATAATACTTAAATTGTCCTTGTGACAAGGCCTTTTGTGCCATCTAAATGTCCTTCGAGACGAGCCTTTGTGCTATATTGGCAATGTCTCTACAACATTGACAGTTGTGACTTATGTCACCTGTCTGATAAATATAAAGGATTATATCCTATTTGATTGCCAATAATGGTTCAATTGTAACCTAGGCAAATTATTAATATCATGACTATCTAATCATCGAATACGATGATTCATTTCATAGTTGAAGAAACAATAGATAAATGGTCGGAACCGAGATATCTATGGGGTTTGAATCCGCATAAAAAGGTTAGCTCTCACTCAATTTGATTCAGTTGCAGCTGATCTTCTTCTCCGAAGCTCTGCAAAAAAGAGCACCGTTAGCCTCGCCAAGGGGAGAAGAGGGTTCTCTCCTTGACCCGACTCCGGTGTGAGAATAAGTATTGATAATGAAGAAGAAGATGTGTTTGAATAGTGTGAGTAATCTGAATTCATACCTGGGTTGCTTCTCATATTTATAGCCGGGAGTCGTTTGGGCGGGAAAACCCGTTAATGAAAAGTTAACAGAAGATGCTAACCCCGTAAGCGGTTACATTTCCTTCCGTTTAAGTTCTTTGATCCGACGTGAGAGCACACGGATCGCGGTCTTGATCGAAGGCTAGGGACTTGCCACGTGTAAAGTGATTAAGTGGAGATCACTCTCCAATTGCATGCCTTCGTTGTGATTTCAGGGGTGCCTGTGGTAATGACACGTGTCCAGACGGTTATAACCGTCTGGGTGGTGCACGATTGTATTCCTTCTGGAAGATTACTGCTGTAATCTGGTGTGACACCTTACCATGTGGAAGCAGATGAATAAATCCCAAGTCTGGGTAAAATAAAATCTAAGTCTGGATATTTGGGCGGAAGTATTAATCTCAGGATTTTCATCCTTTGCTAATGGGAGAAAGCGCAAGGATTTATGTTCTCCTTTGGGCGCGCGATTATAGATTGCTGATTACTTTCCTCCTTTTGCAAGACCAGTGCGCGGCCGCGCAAGGTTAAAAGGTGAAAAGGCAGAGTTTTGGTATGGTCCCAAATACTTATTATGAGGTTTTTGGGACCTTACCCCTTCAAGTCCCCCCAGTCTAGTGTTGTACTTATGCAAATAAGTGGAGCACTGGACTTATGAGAGTGAAATGCTTTTGGGCGCGAGAAATAAGAAATCTTCTATGAGAAGATTGAATTTGAATTTTGTAAAGATTTTTTGAAAATCTTTGACTTTTAATGAGACTTGGTACAGTAAATTGAGTGACAACCTGTCATTGTCAGTTGTTTCTTACTGTCCGTGTCTTACACGCGCGTGTGTAAACGCGTGTCTGTCTGATATTTACTTTTTCTGCTGCTTGGAGCACTGTGATATTCGGAAAAGTCGCTGTGACGGTTACCGATGCTATTTATTGCGATGGGTATATAACGTTTGGGTAACCTCCTCTGTGCAATCATTGCTTTGTTTAAAAAACTTTTTCCCCATTCCTTGTTTCTAAGAAAAATTTCCATCATTCTTCCTCTTATGTCAACCGGAGAACATCAAGAAGATCTTGTTGAAGATATGTCGACTGAACTTCCACCATTGAAGTGGCCTAGGGCGTCTTTTGACGGTTTAATTCGGAATCTCAAGTTCCCAGAAAACTGGGGTGCTTTATATCCGGAAAAGGGGCAGACAGCGGCGAATGCTCCGGCTGGGTATATTACCCTCTTTTGGGATTTCTTATGTGATGGTAATTTTCGTTTGCCTGTTACTAGATTTTTCCTTGAAATCCTTGGATTTTACAACTTGCATATTTCCCAACTTCACCCTATTGGCATGGTTAGGGTTCGACATTTTGAATTCGTGTGTCGGACAATGCATGTTGAGCCGACCGTTCCCCGATTTAGGGTTTTTCATCAGATGCATTGTACCCAAGGGTTCTATTCATTCGTTCAGAGGGCTTCTGCAAAGAAGATTCTACATCAACCCCCAAAATCTTTTCATGATTGGAAGCAGAAATTCTTTTTTATCAAGGCCGGAGTAATTCCGGTGAGGATGGTTCTTAGGGGGAAAGAAGATGTTCCGATCGAAACCCTTCAAACTCCGGTTGATGAAAACTGGTATCAGGATTTGAAGGATGTGCCCAATATTGCGTTGCCGGAGAAAACTCTTGTCGGAGCCGGCATGAGTTTGAATTGGAAGATGGAGCGTGATGACAAACCCGTATACACGGAGGATGGTCATAGTAAGTTTTGGGTTTTTCTTCCCCCCCCCCCCCCCTTTTTTTTTTGACCTGCTCTCTCCTCGAATGTAGTTGTTTCTCTGTATGTTGTTGCCTTCAAAAGGGAAGGCGGAAGGATGGGTACTATCAAGAAGAAACCTGAAGAGGAGCTTTGGTATCACCGTATCGTAAGGAATTTTGTTCTTCCGCGGGATGCGGACCTGTCTGCTCAACCAGCTACTGGTGCTGGTAAGTTATTTTTGATTTTGCTTTTTGTTTTCCTTTTTGCGCTTTGTGGGTAAACTTTTGTTTCGCGCCTTTGTAGGTGACTTGTTGAATTTGGGCATAGGCCCTGAAAAGAAAAAACGCGCAACTACTTCTACTTCTGTGCCGAAGAAAGGTGAGGCTGTTAAAGCTCAACCTTTGAAGGCGAAGGATGTTGGAGAGAAGAAAGGTACGCGCCATTCTTCTGACTCCAGGTGTGATTATGTGGTGGTTTCTGACTCTTTGGAGGGTCTTACTTCTGCAGTAACTGTTCGAGAACCAAAGCCTGAACCGAGGGATTCTGCTGATATTCCTCCTTCCAACTCGAATGAGCTTATCGATTTGGATTCTAGTCCCGAACATTTGGTTCATAGGAAAGTTGGTAAAAGAAAGCAACCTGATACTGATGCGGAGGGTCAACCTCCCAAGAAGGTACAGAGGAAGAAAATTACCAGAAAAGGGAATCTTGATGCTTTTGTTTCAGAGTCTGTTCCTGGTAAGTGTTGTTTTTCCTTGCTTTCTTTACGCGTGCTAAATTTTTACGGATTTCTGTTGTTTGTCCAGAGATTCCTGTTTCCCCCATTCCTACAGAACTGCCAACTGTGGTGAATGAAGAACTTTCCTCCACTCCTTCTCGTGCTGCTGTTACTGACCAGTTAGAGCCCACAGAGGTTGCTGGTGATGGTGTGGAGAAGACTGTTGAGGTTGAGAAGCCTGTTGGTGTTGATACAGAGGCTGAAAGAATTGTTGAACCGGGCGTGGTTGATGGCGCTGATAATCCACCAACTCCTGAAGCTGTTGTTCAAGATTTGGGGAAACAGCCAGATGCTGAAAAGACTTCAACTTCTTCCCCAAAACCTTCTGATGCTATGCCTGAACATACTGAGAGGGTAACAACTGAGGAACAAAGCTCATCTGCTGGTGTTGATAAACAATCTCCAATCCGTCCAGAAGAAACTTTGGGAGAATATTGCTACCGGACTTATACCGAAAAGGATGCTTCTGATCCTCATGCCCCTGTCTGGAATTTGAAGAAAGGCGACACTTTCTCGGATTGGCGTGTGTGCCAAGATTGGTTGCAGGGGATACTTCCGCCTGGCGAAATCAAGTTTCAGGAAAGTCGACCTTATGAACAAACCTATCAGTCTTACCTTGCGGAAACTGCTTCTCATGTTTCTACCACTCACCGCATAGTGCGTGAGTGGTATAGTATGCATAAGGAGCAGGCATCTTTTATGGCATCTCAAAAGAAATTTGCCAAAGATGAAAAACGTATAGCTCAGCTGAAGGCCAAGTTAGAAGCTGAACAAGCCAAGTTTGAGGCTGAGCGCAAGACTGAGGAATGGTCTGTTGCTGGTTGGAAGAGAAAAACGGAAGCTGAAGCTGCTCTCTTGTCTGAGGAACGCAAAAATTGGCGGAGAATTTGCGAGAAAGACAATGCTGAGAAGGCAAACCTTCGTAATATCATTAATAACCTCAAGGCCGAGGTTGAAAATTTGAAGAATCAAGATGCGGAGGTAGAGAGATTGAAGAAAGAGAAAACCGATGTGGAAGTTGCGCTAGCGGAGGCTCATTCTCATAGGGAACGTAGTGAGCAACGGGAGGTACAAGCTTTCGCCATTCTTGCCTTTAGAGATAGAGAGTTAGAAGAACTTACTGCTTTGGTTTCTGACCAGGAACAATTAAAGAAGGATCTGGAGCTTGCGTATGCCGAGAATACTGAAACCTCCCGCCGTTTGGCTGAGACTGAAGAGAAGCTAGAAAATTCAGAAACGGCGCGGGTTACAGCGGAAAGCGAGCTTGAACCTTTAAAGAATGATATGGCCTGGTTGAAAGATCGCGGGATTGCTTGTGTAAGTTTCTTTTCTCCTTTTTGTTGTGGAATCATATATGCGTTTTTTCGATACTCATTTTTGCTTGTTTTCATAGGTTGCTGAATCTGTGTTAAACTCTGAAGAGCTAGATAAAACTGTCGCTAACTTAATGGTTGCTGGACGACGAGATGGGTATGCGCAAGGTTATACGGAATGTTCCCAACATGTGAATAGCGCGTTGAAGGCTAACTGGGATGATAGCAAGTCTGCTACCTTTGGCGTAAATACTGCCGCCGCGCTTGCTTCCATGAAAACAGAGTTTAACAATTTGCAACTTCCGGTCATGGAACTAATAAATGTGGCGCTGCAATCGGACGATCACGTGGCACAACTTAAAGAAATCTTTCCGGATGAGGGTGAAGATTTAAAGTAGTTTGAAATTGTATTGAACAATTTTTTATATGTAATATTTGGGATGTGGATCCCTATTTTTGAAGGTGCGCTGCTGCGCAAACAACCTAAACACTGCCGTGTTTGAAAGTCTTTAGGGCGTATTTGTACGCTAACAATTGCATGTTTCTATTTGTTTGTTTACAATATTTTGCATGAGTATGATTACTTTTGTCAAGTAGGGCGAATAAAGTTGGTATAAGATTCATGTTTGAACTTATGGTCGTTTGTGATGTGATCACTAACCGTTCATGAAGCTTATTTTAGAACTACCATAATGTTTTTGCGCTTACTAAAAGAAATTGCATGTACTTTGTAAACATAGGAGTAATAGAAACTTTGTAATTTTATTAATGGATAGAGCGTAGAGGCTTTACAAAGTTTTTGCTAATAATTATATGGAACTTAACTTAGTGTTTCCGCCTTGCTTGATGGATCATGTCTTTCCGCGGAGAACTTGTTTTTTAAGCTTTTGCCCGTTTGCTTGGGCCTTCCTCTCCCCGGGTTATCTGCTTAATCTCTTTGCGCATGTTTTGGAGTAAATGCGTGAGTTCACCGTTTTTGAGGGCTTTTTCTATCTCTGTGCGCAGAGATATGAAGTTGTTAGTGGTGTGCCCGTTGTCTTTATGATACTCGCGGTATTGCGCCGGGTCTTGTCCACGTTTACTCTTCATTGGAATCGGGGGTTTGAATTGATAGTCCTCGGTACTCAGGACCTCCGCCGGGGTCTTTGTTAGGGGAGTCCACTGCCTCTCCCTATTTTCTTGTTTGTTTTCCCTTTGCGCGGAGAGTTTGTTGATTGTTGTGCGCGCATCTTCAGATGATCGACTTCCTGACCCAGACTCTCGCCATGACTTTTTAAACCTTCTTTCACCAGTTAAGCTTAGATCCGCGGGCCTGTTGTGCGGTGGTGGCGGCCTGTTTGTTGTGAGGTTTTTCTCAGTTTGCGCATAAACTTTGGTCGCCGCCATTATCTTTTCCCAACTTGTTGGAAGGCCCTCTGTTCCGGATAAGACTTTAACCATGTCATCACACCTAACCGCGTACTTGAACTGAGCACGGATTAGTTGTTCATGAACACCGCCAATTTCCAACACTTCCTTATTGTATCTAGTGATGAAATCTTCTAGATTTTCGTCATCACGACGCCATATATTCATGACGTCGGAAGTGTCTCTGATGGAGCGCCGCTGCTGGCTGAAGTGTGTTAAAAACTTGTTACGCAGATCTTTCCATGATTCAATCTGTCCAGTTGGTAGGTTATCAAACCAGATTCGCGCTGGGCCAGTTAATGTTTGTACAAACAAATGACACCATAGCGGAAGGGTCCAACCTCCAACCAAACCCGCGCTGGTAAACACTCTCAGATGATCATCGGGGTCTGACAACCCATTAAACTTCCCTATGTTGGATGGTAATTTTGCCTTCTCTAATGGAGCTAGAGCTATCTCCAGTATGAACTTCGAGTTTTCCGCTGCTTCTGCAGGGCGGTAAACTAAGTCATAATTGTGCTCTGCCTCAGGGTTATAAACCGCTCGAGGTCTGCATTTGTTATAGTTTGGCTGCAGTCTGTTGAATACACTGGTGTTTGCACTCAAATGATATGTTTGATCGGATTCATTGGTGTGAGTGTCCCGTTGGGAACCCAACCTATCATGAACCGATTGTCTTCGACGAGGGTGTGGTTCACCATGGTGTTGTCTCGGGTAACCGCCTGTCTGAGTGTATTCCCGTTGTGACGTAGATCTGGCATGAACTTCTGTATCATCATAAGTTGATTCTTCTCGCTGGGAGGCATGAGCTCTAGATCCCGGCCTCCGTGATTGACTCAGGGGAGCAGTTTGAGCACACAATTGTGTGTACACTGCGTTTATTGCCCCTTGGGACCGGACATACCATGATATCGGAGTTTCTCCTGGTGGTAAAATTGATTGAGCAGGGTTTGCTGGTAACATTCCTGGAGTAACAGGATCATTTGCTCGATTGGATTGAACCTCATTATCATCCGAGGCCTCTTCTACGATTCCTTCTACTTGTAAATTGTTTCCGAGGTTTGGTCGAGGACCAGGTTGCCGGTGAGATGACGAATTTTCTGCCATGTGCAAAACAGAAAATGGAACGAACTGAATCGAAACGAGATAAAAACTAGAAAACAGAGGAATCAGTGGGCGCCAATGAAGAAACAATAGATAAATGGTCGGAACCGAGATATCTATGGGGTTTGAATCCGCATAAAAAGGTTAGCTCTCACTCGATTTGATTCAGTTGCAGCTGATCTTCTTCTCCGAAGCTCTGCAAAAAAGAGCACCGTTAGCCTCGCCAAGGGGAGAAGCGGGTTCTCTCCTTGACCCGACTCCGGTGTGAGAATAAGTATTGATAATGAAGAAGAAGATGTGTTTGAATAGTGTGAGTAATCTGAATTCATACCTGGGTTGCTTCTCATATTTATAGTCGGGAGTCGTTTGGGCGGGAAAACCCGTTAATGAAAAGTTAACGGAAGATGCTAACCCCGTAAGCGGTTACATTTCCTTCCGTTTAAGTTCTTTGATCCGACGTGAGAGCACACGGATTGCGGTCTTGATCGAAGGCTAGGGACTTGCCACGTGTAAAGTGATTAAGTGGAGATCACTCTCCAATTGCATGCCTTCGTTGTGATTTCAGGGGTGCCTGTGGTAATGACACGTGTCCAGACGGTTATAACCGTCTGGGTGGTGCACGATTGTATTCCTTCTGGAAGATTACTGCTGTAATCTGGTGTGACACCTTACCATGTGGAAGCAGATGAATAAATCCCAAGTCTGGGTAAAATAATATCTAAGTCTGGATATTTGGGCGGAAGTATTAATCTCAGGATTTTCATCCTTTGCTAATGGGAGAAAGCGCAAGGATTTATGTTCTCCTTTGGGCGCGCGATTATAGATTGCTGATTACTTTCCTCCTTTTGCAAGACCAGTGCGCGGCCGCGCAAGGTTAAAAGGTGAAAAGGCAGAGTTATGGTATGGTCCCAAATACTTATTATGAGGTTTTTGGGACCTTACCCCTTCAATAGTCTAAATTAAACATTATTGTTTGATTTTAGTATTCAAATCATGGCTGGCTCCGATGAAGCTAATAGTCATCCAGTAGAAGGAAACAATAATGGCACAAGGATAAATGTCACCGGTGCTGTGTTACAAGCAATGATTAACACAACAGTTGCTCAAGCTGTGAATGAAATGTTTAAAGAACCGAGTAATGTTCGGTCTAAAACTCATACAAAGTCCATATCAAAATCGCATACATTGAAAAAGGATGAATCTCAGCATTCATCCAATCAGAGATCTGAATCTCAAAAGATAGTGCTTGATCAGACTCCCAGGTACAATAAGGGTTGTACCTACAAATACTTCGTCTCTTGTAAACCAAGAGATTTCACGAGAGAAAAGGGAGCAATCGACTGTATGAAGTGGTTGGATGAAACGGAAACTGTGATTGATATCAGCGGATGTGCCAAGGAGGACATAGTTAAGTTTGTGTCTCAGTCCTTCAAAGGCGATGCCCTGATGTGGTGGAAAGCCTTGGTGCAATCTACAGGAAAGGTTCCTTTGTATAACCTTTCTTGGAATCAATTTGTTGATCTTATGAAGGACACTTACTGTCCCCAGCACGAGGTAGAAAGGGTGGAGACTAACTTCCTCACTCTGGTGATGAAAGATTTGGATTGCAGGTCTTATGTGACCAGTTTTAACTCGATGTCTCGACTTGTCCCGTATCTGGTCACCCCAGAACCCAAACGCATTGCGTGTTTTATAGGTGATTTAGCCCCTGAGATTAAGGGAAATGTCAAGGCTTCTAAGCCTGCTACATACGGGTCGGTTGTTGACCTATCATTGTCACTTACTCTCGATGTCACAAGGAGTAAGTCAAAGAAAACCACCGAGGAAGGAAAGAGGAAGAGGGAGGATGACCAGTCCCACCATTCGAATAAAAAGAAGAAAGGATACTCTGGTTTCAAGAAAGGGGAGTCGGGTGACAAGCCCAGGTGTAAAACTTGTGATAAGAGGCACTTTGGGAAGTGCAACCAGGACCCACAAGCTAAGCGTTGTGGAATTTGCAAGAAGAAGGGGCACAAAACTCTGGAGTGCCGAAACATTAAAGATGCAACCTGCTATGGTTGCAATGAGAAAGGGCACATTAAGACTAATTGCCCTAAAAATGCTAAGAAGCCGGAGGAGGCAAAGAAAATCAATGCAAGGATTTTCCAGATGAACGCAAGAGAGGCGGTGAATGATGACAATGTCATAACAGGTACCTTCCTCATTAATGATATTTATGCTAGAGTTTTATTTGATTCAGGTGCTGATAAGTCTTTTGTAACACCCGTCTTATAATTTCATTATTTAATCATAAGAAATGCTATATTTGTAAAAAGAAATTTCATAGTTAACAAAAGTTTAGTTGGTAAACTAAGTCATACTTCATAGTTCTTAACATAGTCAGATAACTGGTTTCAAACATAAGTTATTCAGTAGTGATTACAAAATTTCATAATTTAACTAGGTCAGATTAGTGCGGAAGCGTCCAAAACTTTGTGTTCGGTTCTTGAAGCATCAACTTGATTGTCGATCCGCATACTAGCAATACCTAAAAGCTGGAGATTTTTAACAAAAAATAGTATTAGAGATCTCATAAATATTATATAATTGAAACTACGCTAAAAAACGGATTCGATTAACAAGAATATGCAAAATTTAACTTTCATGACAGGGCTCTACCGTAACTTACGATAGCTACCGTAAGTTACGGTAGACGCTGGAAAACTTTGGTCTGCCGTAAGGCAGTAGAGTTCTGCCGTAACGTTTTGATCTCTACCGTAAGTTACGGTAGATACCGTAACTTACGGTAGCTCCTGTAACTTTGCTATTTTGACCATTTTGTTGATTTCACCCGAATCCACATGTCGTTTTAGGTGATTCTTTTCCTATATGTCTGTAAATTCATTACAGACACACTCATTACAACTATTATACCGAAAATTTAACTTACGGACCGAACAACTAAATGTCACTATGCATTTAATCGACCCACTCTAACTCTTCCCATTTTACTACCATTTCACTAGTAAGCCTATGGCGCTTTATGCCCATCTTCCAGGGCTTAGCATCACCTGCATTTCCTTACCAAATCCCATGGTTTAATGCTCTTGTGATTGTTATTGCCATAGCTAACTAATTAAAACACCAATACTACAATTCACACTATTATTCGACCCGTTGACTCATCTTGTGGAAATCCTCCAATATGATGACCACCAAACGGTTCCTTATCAATTCTAACCTTATTAATTCAAGTAACAATCATGGTCACTAAAATCAACACAATTTCTATTCTAAAATGCGACTACGCATAATTTTAACAACAATTCATTTAATGTAACTGGTCAAGTTACATACTTACATAATTAAACATCATTATCAACCAACAATTCTAATTAACTATTTTGACCCGTTTGTTTGTCGAGTGAACTTCGTCACTTCTATGACATACCAACTCGCAATTGACACTACATTCTCATTAACATTTCTAAGACTATTGTTTATGCATAATGTAACGAAACCGAAGTTACGTACCTTTAAAGCACACCTTTCAAGCGTGTATCACCTCCGGCTTGTCCACTTGACGACCCGGATTCTTTACCTATAGAGTTCCATTCACAACCAAATTTAGAACTCTTTTATAACAAAAAATCGGACAATTCATTATAATATTCGAATCTGCGTTTTTGTCCGATCTTTAACGTTTTACTCTTCACTTGGGCGTTTTAACAAACACCTAGCGGGTTAGATTTTTACATAACCATTACTAGGTTCCTGACATGTTATTTTCATCTACATTCACTTCAATTAACAAATCTATACTAAATTTTAACATAAATAATTTCAGATTCACCACATGAATTCAGATTTCACTAGAATAAGAACCATAATTCTAGTGTTTATTTAGTTTCTACAACTCACTAATCACCTACAATGGTGATTATAAACCCCCCAAGTATAATGCTAGATTTTAACAAGAAATCATCTAGGGTTTATCCCTAGATGCCATATTACTTCTAATTCCATCCATGCAAGACATAATCAAGCTCAATTTCAGTTTTTCACAATTAACCTATAATTTAAGATGGATTAAAACATCAAGATTTTGCATACCTTATGATCCCCTCAACAAGGTGATCACTAATTCGTGCTTGAAAATCGATTTGGAGCTGATTTGAACTCTCAATTTGATCAAGTTTGACATGCACTAGGGTTTGGTGGGGAGCCTGTGTCGCCCCCTGTGTTCTTGTTCGACCAAACACACCTAAGTGTGTGTTTGGTGTGTGTTATTTTGATTATAATCACCCAAGTTTCCAACTTTGTAACTTAGGTCCCTCGATTATTGTTTCGTTTATTAATCTAGGAGTTCCCATCCATTTATTTGGTTTCACAATGTTGTATCTAACTGGGTTATTTAGTCCTAGTCAGTTTATTCTCGTTTATTTTATACTTTATAATTCTAATATAAAGTTTTATATTTTCGGGGTGTTACAAGTCCACCCCCCTTAAAAAGGGTTTCGTCCCCGAAACCTCCTTTAAGTAGGCCTTTGGTTTGGACCTATCCATCTTAGTTTCGTTTTTCAAGGCATTCTTTCTTTTCCGACATAAGGTTTTTATTCATATTGACATGTTCGTCTTTTAGGCATATGTCCTATTGGACCGTAACCTTTTATCATCTATTTCCTATTGTAGGTCCCTGTAATCCCGTATGGATCGTAACAAGACTGTTAATCTATCAAGGGTGCGGAATCCCCTTGATAAACCTTCGAACCAGAAACAAGAATATTAGACGAAGAACAAGAACATATTTCAATCAATCTGGTCTTCTATTGATTATCCAACATAAACGTTTACAATCAATTCAAGACCATTCGAAATCTCCTAGCCACTCTCTATAGATTTCGAACTCTCTCCAACTTTTCTCTAAGTGTCTATTAACTGGCTACTAACTGGCCAACCTAAACCCTAATGCTAAGCCTTTTTTATATAGGACAAGCTTTGCACCTGGGCTTTGGTCTGGGCTTGGCCATTCTCCTAGCCCATTACACTAATTAACTCCCTAACCAATATGCTAAGCCCATTACAAAATATCCAAAGACTAAATAATCAAACTATTAAGCTGTTGTCACAGAATATGCACTAACAAACTCCCCCTTGACAATAGCTTCATAGTGTAACTTTGTCTTCAAACATCTTGTAGTCTATTGGTCTTTGGATAGCGTCAGCTACACAGTTTCTGACATCAACAGACTCCCCCTTAGCAGATGCTTCCAATCTCTAAAACTTTCATTCATTGTAGATCAGTGAACTAGCAATCTTTGGTTAAGCAAGTAAACATCAACTCTTTCATATCTCTTTCTTTCTGCAATGTAGTAGAAGGATCCTACCATG
>JARYGA010022387.1:0-37534 GCA_030545235.1 Helianthus tuberosus | reverse complement strand
ATACATGTGGCTAGGGCTGTAAACGAACCGAACGTTCAGCAAACAGTTCGTGAACCGTTCGACGGGAAGTTCGTTTATGTTCGTTCGATTAGCTTAACGAACGAACACGGACAAAAAATTTCATTCGGTTAGCTTAGCGAACGAACACGAACACAGGTCTCGTTCGTTCGACTGCGTTCGTGAACGTTCGGTAATATGTTCGGTTACGTTCGTTCGTGTTCGTTTGGTTATATTAAAAAATAATAAATAATAAACCTTTTATCTAACAATATTGAAAACTAGAAACCCTATTTTTTCTAAGTTAGCAAAAATTTAGACAATTAAGACATTGTTGGGGATAATTATGTCTAAGTTAGTTAAACTTGATTCATCGTTTGGTGGTATAGTAGACTTCTTGTGTTTTGATTTATTTTTTGATGGTTGTATTTAACTAGTTATATCTAATATTTAAGGATAACAATGTTTTTTATTTTCAAGTTAAATGTTCATTTGTGTTCATTATTATTTGCTTGCGTTCGTTTGTGTTCGAGACCAGTGTTCACAAACTGTTCGTGAACAACTGAATTTTCTTAACGAACGAACACGAACATAAACTTATGTTTGGTAATCGTTCGTGAACAGTTCGCGAACATGTTAATTTCCTTAACGAACGAACACGAACATGGCCTTGTTCGTGTTCATTCGGTTCGTTTACAGCCCTACATGTGGCAACAATTTTTCCCTCCAAATTCTCAATTAGATAGGTAGGACAAGTGACACATAACATCCTTATTTATTAGACATGTAAAACAAAACCTAAAGGCTTAATAATATGGGGAAGGATCCACTAAAAAGTGGATTTTGCCTAAGTAGCCTAAGAAGGATTGTGATGATGATATGGTCCTTATAAATAGAAGTAAAAATAACATGTGGCACCCCTTTTGTTTTTTAAAAATACAACAAAAAAATCTAGTACAAAAAATCTAGTACAAAAAAATATAGTACAAAAAAAATATAGCACAAAAAAGTAGTACAAAAAATATAGCACAAAAAAATCTAGTACAAAAAAATATAGCTAAAAAAAATATAGTACAAAAAAATATAGCACAAAAAAAATTCAGCAAAAAATGTAGTTCAAAAAATCCAGCACAAAAAATAGAGAAAAAAAAATTAAGCACAAAAATATAGTACAAAAATCCAGCACAAAAAAATGTTATACAACACATTTTAGTGAGTTTTTTTAGTCTTCATATTTTATATAGCAATATGGTACTCAAATTAAAGATAAAAAGACGCTCGATTTTAGGGTGAAATTTTTATGAAAAAATAATGTCGAATAAAAAGTTATGAACGTTTAAAAAACGGGGGTGGAATATGCATGTGCCTTGCATGTGGAGAGAGAAAGTCCATAAATAGGATTTTCAAAAGATACCCTTGCACTCCTCCTTTCTCCTACACTTTCATCTTAACAATTGATTTAAAAAATGAATGGTTAAGATTCCTTCTCATCCTACTTAGGCAAAATAAACTTTTTATTTGATCTTACCCCTAATAATATATGAAACATAACCAATATTTGATAATTATTTTTTGTTTAAACCGAATACCCGACTATATCGGACAGGTAATTAGTTATATGGTTAGCAAATGGAATTCATGAAGCCATACATGACTTATATTTAATTGGTTAAGGACATGAACCCTAATTTTGTCGCACTTATGTCTGAGTAAAACAAGTTGAAAAACTATGACTAGGTTGTAATCAAGCTGTAAATGGATTAACCGGTCATAACCATTTGGTGGGTCGTAAACGCGTTGCAATTAATGAGTTGAAGTGTCATAAAGTGTTGACGAGTAACTTTATAAATTAAGGGTGTTAATACACAATTTCCCTCTTTCTCTTTATATATATATATATAGAGAGAGAGAGAGAGAGATAGAGCAGAAAAAGATTATATGAATAAATTTTAAGGGTACGTAAATAAGAGAACCAACATGTTTTTGTCCCTTTTGCCTTTGACACAGTTGGCTCTCTAGCGCCAGAAGCTATCCAATTCCTGACCATGGTCCAACGGGTCATCCACAACAATTGCTCAGCCTCAGGGGGACGGGGTTTTGTCTTTGGTAGATTAGGGTTTGCAATTCAGAAAGGGGTGGCGGCGCAGCTTGTTGCCCGTCTACCTTCTGTTTTGATGTAACTTGACAAGTATGAATGAAATCCATCAGTTTATTTTCAAAAAAAAAATAAAATAATAATAATAATAATAAAGCCAAAACCAGTTTACTGGTATGAGTAAATGAGTGATTGTAATCCATACGATTTACATTTCGGCGAATACAAAAAATTGGTAGCAGAAGCCTTTCTCCATATCAGAGCCAGGTTTCGATCCTGGGACCTGTGGGTTATGGGCCCACCACGCTTCCGCTGCGCCACTCTGATTTGATGTTATATATCTACATATGATGACACTTAACGCATAATTCGATCCAATACGGTCATATTAGACCAACTGTGGTTAAAGGTTTGTACTAAACAGTTGCATTAGTTTACCTTTACCAAGTCAATTACTAGAAATTTATGGCTTCAGTCATCATTCATTGATGATGACACGACGATGTTAAGTGCGTAGAAAAGGTTTGAGCGTGGGGTGGAGTCACAAACAATGTAAACATCTCGAGACAAAATTTCATAACAAATTTACAAAATTCGTCATCTAAGTGTAATGAAAAAAAAATGGAACTTGGAATGTACATGTTTCTAAAGGTTGTTTCCTACACCTGGTATTTTTCAATCTCTCTCGGAACCACCATCGCGATTATCTTCTATTGGTCGGTTTTCGTTATCCTCACAAGCTAAGTACTTAAGAGACTTGATCACGTTGCTTATGACGGGCCGTTTGGTGGCATCTTCTTGAAGACACATTGCCGCTAACGATAAAGCTTGATAAAGCCCCTTTGTCGGGTATCTCCCTCCGAGCAACGGGTCCGCCATTAAATGATACTTTCTTCGGTCTTTTAACAACGGCTCCACCCACGCGATTAAATTTTGTTCATCACTTGGTCTTGAACCCTCTATGACTCGCCTACCCGTGATAATTTCCAAGAACACCACTCCAAAGCTATATACGTCGGATTTTCTAGTCAACCGGCCGGTCAACGCGTATTCAGGCGCACAATACCCATAAGTCCCCATCACCTTAGTTGTAATATGAGTTTGGTCACCGGTTGGCGCCAACTTGGCTAACCCAAAATCAGAAAGCCTCGGGTTCCAGTCCTCGTCTAGTAGAATGTTGGAAGCTTTTAAGTCGCGATAGATCACAGGCGGATCGGCCTTATCGTGCAAATATTCGAGCCCTCGGGCCGCTCCCATCGCAATCTTCATTCTTCTGTCCCATTCTAGAGGCTTTTGCTCTTCAGCTCCCCAATCTTAACCAACAAACAATATCCAAACATTAGTTATAACTCATAACGCGTCGAAGTGGGACCCACAAAGTGAAAACCATGCAAATGTCACTAAATACATACTAAATAGATGATCATCCAGAGAACCGTTGGGCATGTACTTGTAAACTAGAATCCGTTGGTCGCCATCGCAGCAATATCCGACCAAGTTAACGACGTTTGCGTGATTAAGAAGACTCAACAACAAAGCCTCCACCAGAAACTCTTGGTTGCCTTGGTAACCATTTCTATCTAGCTTTTTCACAGCAACATCCTGTGAACAAAGCCGAAAAACAACATTAAAAGACCAATTAAAACACGTGTTTGTTGTTTAAGATATGATCAAGACGACGAGTTTGGAGCGTACGATGTTTTTGCTGGCAATGTGGCCTTTGTAGACCCTCCCAAAGCCGCCTTCGCCAATCAACGAGTTGTAGTTGAAGTTGTTGGTGGCTTTGGACAAGTCTTCATATGTGAAAAATTGTGAACAAATGTTATCTTTTCCGTACTTGGCTATCTCTTTCGTTATGTACCGTCTTCTAAAGCTATCTACACGTTGCATAACCGATTCGTGTCAGTTATACATTTATTTTTCATAACCAAATTATAACGAACGAACGAAAAGGTTAAATAGTTACCATTTCCAAGAGAAAACCCAGGGAACGATTCTTCCTTTGTTTCTATAAAATCACAAGTGCCTTTCTTCTTTTTGGCTCGTCTTTGGGTTACACAACACCAAAAACAACCCATCATTTTCTTTAAAAATCAGGCGGCGACCACTACGCCACCCTTGAGTCATTGGCACGATTCGTGTCTTCCTTGTTCCATCTAGAAACTCACGATGGTGTTGCGTTTTTGTCTGTGATTAAGTTTAGATGGGAATCACAAGACGTAGCAACACCAACGTGTGTTCTTAGATTTGCTAACCAACGGAATTTCTTTTAGCTCCCAAGAAGAACCAATTTTGCTCGGGTTCAAGTGAGCCAATAGAAATTCCGAATGTTTTTTTGTTTTACTTTGATTGAGAGCCGTTAGGACATATTTTGATATGGTCAAATATATTGCCTCCTTAAATTTAGTTGGCCTTACATCTAATGCATCATAGGCCATCCATATTTTGTTTGTGTTTGCACCTTAGGATATCTAACGTATTAAGAAATAATTAAACATTTAACTTATAACTTCTAGCTTTGTAGTCGCCAAAAAACTAGAATACAAATTTCACCACCAATTTAACTGCATATTATTCGCTTGTAACAAAACTACAAGCTTTTCATACAACCACATGAATTTATTTTCTTTAAGTAGAAAGTGAATGGATAATATTAATAAAAATAACAACAATGTTAAAAAAAAGCAAGACAATGACAATGCTAGCTAGTACATTACAATTAATGTCAATACAATACAAATCAATACACAAAAGATGCTTATGATATATTAATTTTATTATCTTAATGTTTTACCACAACTAGTATTATTACCCCACTTCGACATGGACTTAACTATGTGTATACTGACGTGGAATAAAAGCGATAAGAATGTTAGATACGTTCTAGCAAATGTTTAGAGAAGCCCCAACGAAAGAAAGTTTATCATAATACCAAAGCTTCTCCTACACATTACAAATAAACTTTTTTATTTATAGGTTAGTCTACACATTAAACTCGGTCAAAGTAACTGGTATAATAACTAGAGACATAACTTAAATAAAAGACTATAACCAACAACCATACCCAGCAAATCCCACAAATAGCAAAGCTACTTATAGGGTTTGTGGAGTGTTGGATGTAGACAGACCTTGCCTCTATCCCTAGGGATAAAGTGGCTGCTTCCAGAGAGACCATCGGCTCCAAAACGAAGAAAATACCAACACACCAAGTCAAAGAATATAGAAATAGGAAGCCACCAATACCAAGAAAGTGATCAGAGTGACACAATATAATGTAAATCATGTATAATAGCATACAACATCATTTGGACATAAACACCAGAAGGCAAGCACCGGTAAAGTCACTTAAAGAATAAGAAAAACCTACATCCCTAAAATACACCTAAGACCTTACTGCAATATCCTCTAGGAAGTCCTTAACCCTAATCCTACGCCTCCACGAAGTTCTATCTTGGACCATGTCCACAGAAAGATGCAACTCTAGTAAGTCATGCCTAATCTACTCATCCCATGTCAGTTTGGGTCTGCCTCTTCCTCTCCTCCCCTCCACAGTAAGAGTTTCCACTACTTTAACTGGTGTTGTCGTTTGCCTCCGCTTCACATGCCCAAACCATCTCAATCTCCCCTCCTTAATCTTATCCGATATACTAGCCACTCCTAATCTTTCCCTAAAAACCTCATTTCTTATCCGATCTAACCTCGTGTGTCCACACATCCACCTCAGCATCCTCATCTCTGCTACCTCCATCTTGCGCGATTGTGTCTTCTTGATAGCCCAACAGTCTGTTCCATATAGCATAGCGGGCCTAACTGCTACCCTGTAAAATTTCCCCTTTAGTTTAGTTGGGAACCTCCTATCGCACAATACCCCACTAGTTGTCCTCCATCTACACCAGCCAGCCTGTATGCGATGGGTTACATCACTATCTATGTCACCATCTCTTTGTACAAACGACCCCAAATACTTAAATTTAGTTACCTGCGGGACCAATTGATCCTTAATGGTGATTTGGGTGCGATTGTCATCAGCTACACCACTGAAATCACAGTGTAGATACTCAGTCTTAGATCGACTAATCCTTAGGCCCTTGCCATCTAAAGCTACTCGCCACTCCTCTACCCTCGCGTTCAGGCATTGTTTAGTCTCTGCAATCAACACAATATCGTCTGTAAAAATCATGCACCAGGGAACTGTCTCCTGAATCAACTTGGACAACTCATCCAAGACAACCGCAAAAAGAAAAGGGCTCAACGCAGACCCTTGATGGAGTCCTACCTCCACAGGAAAAAAGTTTATATCCCTTACAGACGCGCGGACCCTAATTTCCGTTCTATCGTATGTATCCGAAATATTAATTTCGGTTAACATAACCAACATCTAAACATCTAGAAGTAAGTAAAACAAACAATAAAACAAAGACTCAAAAATAGAAGTTTAGGTATTAAAATGTCTTATAATAATTATCTATGTGAGTTGTGAATTTTTTTAACCCTTCTTTAGCATTTTCAGTGCTCTAAAAACGAGTCGCTTGTTCGAATTGTCGATCCCTTGTCATTCTTCCTCACTTGAAAAGAAATTATCCTCGAGTTCTTAAGAGTTGGGAATTTTAGTTGATGAGTTGTTTCATTTCTTCTTCGTCACCTTTGGGTTTACATTTTCGTCAATTATCAGTTTTGGTGATTTTTCATTACTCTCCATTATGAGCATGTGATTGGAGCTAGGTCTGTAAACCATGGAACGTTCAGCGAACAGTTGATGAACCGTTCGGCGGGAAGTTTGTTTATATTCGTTTGATTATCTTAACAAACAAACACGAACAAAAAAATTTGTTCGGTTAGCTTAGCGAATGTCACGAACCCCGACCACACCCTGGACGGGAGCCGCGAGCAATCAAGTGGTACCGGTGGTTATTTTAAAAACATTGCAGCGGAATTATTCATCAGGACCGTGAGTTAGGAAAAATATCAGAGTTTTGAAACACCGGATTTTATTTATTAAACAGATGGAAATAAACCCATGTTTTACAAAGGTATCTTTAATATGTGATAACCTGAATATATGAAACAATGTTTTCTTAATTTAATTGATAAAATAAGCCACTTCTTTAAGCCTTTTGGTGCCGTCTCATCACTCTTATTACAATCTACTATAATCACCTGAAACGCGTTTTAAAAACGTTTTGGTCAGCAGGAAATACTGGTGAGTTCATTCATTTTGTACAAAAACATGTTTGTTATAATTCACAGTATTAAGAGCGATTACAATTGCCCCTATCTTATAATTAGCTGGATCAGTTCTCACTCGACTGGATCTATGACTGTGGTCATACCACTATTGGGTCCATTCACCCAAAAGTGATGTGTAACACTATTTAGGTCCTTTCACCTAAAAGTGATAAAACAATAGTAATTGTGCACAATACCCCACTTACTGCCAGTAATTTAAGATAACAAAGACTTAATCCCTGTAAAATATAACTGGAAAACATTTAGGGTTTTGCAAATAATTTGGTAAAAAGAGAATGACTCACCTTGTTAGCAAGTAGTCTTGATTAACCAAGCCTCTTGATTCTACGCATCTATTTTATAGTTCTGAATCTTCTGATGATTAAACATCTTGTTTGATAGTAAGGTTATGGATCAGAGTTTTCTGATAGTTAAACATATAGTTTAACAGACTGGAATACGTTTTAGTGTAAAACCATATCAAACCTAACGATGGTCACGAGATCAGAACCTCAACGAAATTCACAAAGTATAGTCTTATTAAGACAACACTTTGGCATTCGTTAGTTGGTTCCCGAATCGATCGGACAGAATATCGTATTGGTGATTATTGGTTAGAACACCAACGCATAGAGAGAAGAATAGAAGAAATGAGCAAAGAAAAATGAATCCTAAGCTTCCTATTTATAGGTAAGAAACATGAAATTTCCAAGAGGTTTCCTATATACTTTCTAGGAAATTACATATACTTTTCTAGGAAGTTACCTATGCATTTTCTAGGAAGCTTCCTACCCACATATATATCTTCTTACACCTTCCTTGCACCTTCCTCATATATATCTTTTTTCATGTATATCTATTTAGGTGTTTAATTTACTTAGTTAATAAATCTTACTTAGCTGATTAATTAATCTTACTTAGCTTAATTAATCTTACTTAACTGATTAATTAATCTTACTTAGCTTAATTAATCTTACTTAACTGATTAATTAATCTTACTTAACTTAATTACTCTTACTTAACTGATTAATTAATCTTACTTAACTGATTAATTTTCCTTAACGGTTTAATCAACTAATTTACTTAGCCGATTAATTAAATAACGTAATTAGCTGATTAATTAACTTACTTAGCTTGCTTAACTGCTAAGTTTTACTTAATCATTAAGTTTATTTAAATACTAAGTTTACTTAATCGCTAAGTATTATAGTTTAGCAGCTCCCTGGTTATGAGTTCTAATTTTCTAGATACAATGGAACTCGCATTAGCGTATTAACTCAATTCAACCTTAACGATAATCACGAGATCAAAACCCACAATGAATGACAAAGTATAGCCACATATTTGCAACACTTAAACATCCATCGGATCGGTTTCAATCAATCGGATAAAGTATCGTATCAGTGATTAGAGTTATTACCCTAATAACGGGCAGAGTTTCGGGGTTTAGAAGTTCTGACATTAGAATGACAGAACAAGAGAAAGAAAAGAATTGAACGATTTGAAATGAAGCTGAAAACCTCAATATATTGGCTGATATTGGGGCGAGTCGCAGCCCGCGAAGCACGTCTGCTACTCCTTCGCGGCCCGCGAGGAAGTCTAGGTCCGCTGAGTCATCGAGTAGTCTTGACACGTGTAACGACACGTGTCCATTAACGTGTCCGAATCAGCTTGAGGCTCTCGCGCCCCGCGAAGCCCTTCCTTAACTCTGTCGCGCCCCGTGACAGACTAAATTTTCTTGTTTTCTTGGTCTTTTGTAAATAGGAAGGATATACGGGTTCGGGTTTTTATTTACGGAACGTTTTAGGACATTTTTGTGTGAGTCGTTACATCCTCCCCACCTTGTTTAAAATCTCGTCCTCGAGATTTATTGGAACAAGTATGGATATTTTCTTTTCATCTTTGATTCTAGTTGCCAAGTATATTCTGGTCCTTGCTTTGAATTCCAACTTATTTTGACCAGAACCTTTCTCTATACCTTGAGATTCTTATCGTTGACTTGTATGGTCTTTCATGGACTTAAAATTTTCATTTACCTCTATATCTTGAAGAGGTATAATTTAAAGATTTATTAGCTGAGCATTTCCTTAAGTTTTATACATGAAATAAATCATGTAGACCTGCCATTTCCTGTGGCAATATTAACTGATAAGCTACTGGTCCATGTACGACCTGAATGAGTCGATCAGAAGAGTTGTTTATCCGAATCAATGACACGGACGCTCGATACAATTTAAATGTCTCTTGTATTGATATAATAGTCTAACAGCACCTGGAGACAGTTCGGCAGCACTTCGTTACCGAAACACAAGATCTAATTCCATTTCAAATGATACATCATGCTCTCCTATTTATAGAGTTCTAATTCCGTTTGAAATTAACAAAGCCACGTTCAAGCGGAATTACCTTAAAACTCATAAAAATCAGTTTCTAGCAACCCGAGCACTGGTTATCCTATCCTATCCTATTACATGACTCGATACAAGACGAAGTCCACAGACATAGTGCACTAACAGACTCCCCCTTGGATGTTGACGAAGTCTTCAGTGTCGAGTCTTTATCATGACACATCTTCAGTCTTGATCAGTCTTCATGCTCTTACCAAATTGTCTTACACTGTAAGCATCCATCAATCTATATCTTCTTCTCTCTATCTTTGAGTCTCTGGCTCTATCCTTAATAGATTCTTCAGGCTCCCCCTTTAATCAAGCTTCCGTGCTTTAGGGATCGACACCTTGCTTTCCGGTTACAAGCTCCCCCTTGCTTTGAGCTCGTCTTCAGACTCCCCCTTAGACTCAGCTGTCGGGATCGTGGTGTGGAATCTTACCTGCAACACTCATACATTTATAAGTAACAACATTTTGAACATTCAATTATCCAGGAATTATGACCTGGCTCTATCAAACTTTCTAAAACACTCCTCCTCTCAACAATCTTCATAGATTTGGCAGTGTTAAGTATCCAAAATTGGAAACTGGCTCATTTACTGATTTTTAACAATATAAGCATCCAAATCCCTCACAATTAATCATCCAAGTCCAAACTAATGACCTTGGAGATATCACAAACTATTTTTGATTTTAGATAAAAAAAAACTTCAAGTTTCAAATTAATGAACTTGTTTTATTATCAGAAACACAATCAGCATACTCAGATTTTGAAACTCAGCACTCAGACATCGGTTGTCAAAAATAAAGCAGAATCAAAATCTTTTTGTATTTTTCTGAAATATAAAGCAGTAAAGAAATATGTACAAACATATTTACAGACAATATTTTTGTTTGAGTTTGCGTTAGAGGATCATATCAGTTTTTGACAAGTCACAAGTACCGTTGAGCTTAGTTACACATTAAGAATTAAACAATTCACTTAGATTGTCGATATACTGATCCACTTAAATTTTCACACAAATTTCAACTGATTCAGGATACGAATTAGGTGTATTAAGAACTTAAACTCATTCGTGTGTCACACCTCTTGAATATACTCCCGTATCCAGATCCCAATATTCAGTCTTACAGGTGAGTATACCTAGATGATATCTGTAAGGGGTTAAATTGTGAGGACCATGAGAGCTCAGGTCAGAACTTCCGTTTAGCAGAGAGATGACGGCTTCGACTTTTGGTGTGTTCCCTTTAGAGAATCTTTTCTTCAACAGCACATGATTAGCATTTTTCAATGTTTCATCATTTTTTATGCTGAGGGCGATGCTATATTTCAAGCAAGCAGAAAGTATTATACGGGGACTAGGCCATTGCTTCCGCAAAATCAGAAGTCCCGGGATAATACCCCAGATATCACTAAGCATAAAGACCTAGTATCTCAGAAAAAGGGGTCCTTCAAACGAGATTTCAGGGGTTACCTATATATCCAAGTAGTGTTCCCCACGAAATAAGTAAGTTTGAATTTAGGTTTATATCCCGAAAAAGTTTACTAAATGTATAAAAACCTATCGGCATATCATCAGTGAGACTGTTTAACGCTATATAATCATTACATTTCTTTAGCATACTGTAACTGTCTACTGATGTACTATCATTTCCTCTTTTTACGCAAAAAAATTTTGAATTTTATCATGTTTTTGCCTTTTTCAAATTTTCAAATGTTTTTGTATTTTCTGAAAATATTACTCCCCCTAAAATGCAAAATCATTCTAAAGAAAATTTGACAACCAACACTGATAGCTTTGTCTCGCCATCCATTTTCTGCTTAAAGTGCTCTGATTTGCAAAAAATCTAACATAAGATGCAGAAATTACCCCCATGATTTACAACACATTGATTTTTTACAGTTTGAAAACCGTTTTTCAATCTTGTGAAATTAATCATGTTTGTTCAGCCGTGAGGGTTTCGGCGTATTCAAGCAACATATTTTTGTATTTTTGAATTTTTAACAAATTTGAAAACAAACATATTTTTGGTTTTTCAAAATTTTCAATTTTTAGGATTTTTGAAATATTGTTTATTTATGTACAGAAAACAAACAAACTCCCTGTTCAACCAAACCAGGGTTCAGCAGCCTCCTCTTCCTGTTGTGCCAGGCTGCTCCGAATTCCATTTTCACAATCTTCAGATTTCTTGAGCACCTGCACATTTAGACTACTTGATTACTTGAACAATTTAGCCCATGTCTGTTGGACCTTAGGCATTTCAACACAATATGCATCATGCAATTTCGGAAAATCTTTGTCATCAAAGACTTTTTCAACTTTGACTTCAACTTTTTCATCATTTACCGAAATTATCGGTTTCTTAACACTCCAATTTTGACCTTTAGGAGTACCTCTTTTGTAAAAATGTGACTCTTTTTGAACATTTTGACTTTGAACAACAACTTTTGGTTTCCAAAAATCTTGGGGTTTTGTCATATCAACATTTGTTCTCCAACTTTGTGTTGTTCTAACTCTGGGTGTGTGAAAATTCCAGGTCTGTCTTGAATCGAACCTATTCGGTTTTGATTTCCAAGTTTGGTTCGAAACAAACTTGTTTGTGTTATACCTCCAAGTTTGTTTTGAATCAAATCTGGTCGACCTTTGTTTCACATCCTCAGATTTTTGTTTCTCAACATTTTCAGACTTCTTTTTGTCAACATCCACAGGTTTCAAATTTGGACACTTTCATGCAAGATGTCCAATTTGATCACACTTAAAACATGTTCTCTTGGACACATCTTTGACCTGTGGTTGTCGCTTTTTCTTTTGAGCATAGAACTCTTCATTAGACTGTCGCCTAAATTGGAGCTCTTTCTCTTCTTCCGAACTTATTCCATGAACAAAATTCATCTTTGTCTGATAATTTGGTGTCTCATTTTTATTTTTATTTTGACTTTGTTTCTTCTTATAACCCAACCCAGCCTTCATGTTTTTCTTCTTGTAACCAGGTTTATTATAAAAAATTTGTGACACTTTCCAGCAAACTTTGAAATTTCAGATTTCTCAATCTCAACCATTTTGAAAACTTTATCAACCTTTTCTGAAATCACATTCTGAATCAGGAATACAACATCTAAGAATAATTTGTCCGATCCAATCATGGTATAAACCAATCCTTTTGAATCATCATTCAAGTTTTTCTCGGATTTTGAGTTTTTCAGATATTCATCATGAAAATTACCTTCATTTTCATCCTGTGATTCAGATTTACATGTTTCAACTGACTCTTCTTTCAACACACTTTCAATGACCTTACCTACAACCTCTGAATCACTAGAATCATCAGATTTGGAATAGGCTACGTCAATGTTATCTGGCAATTGATCTACCATGTTGAAAGCTTTTTCGACCTTTTCATCATCATAAAATGCAAACTTTTCCGGTGGTGGAACTTGATGAAACTCTGAGCCAATGCCTTTCTTGTTTTGCTCAGACTCACCATCTCCCGGTTTTATATTGAAAATACGTTCAAGCACATATGACGACATGTGATAACTCTTTAACTTGTTATTATCCTGTTCTAAATCAGTAATCTGACGCTTTAGCTTAGCAACATCCTCAATGTAGGAATTTATAACATGTTGCTTTATTTCATACATTCGCTTAAGCTCATTAGTTGTTTCAGAACAGTAATTCAATCTTGATTGAGCAAATTTCATTTCACCTTTCACTTTTTCATATGACTCTTTTGTAATATGATATGCCAGTTTTATTGAATCATATTCCTTCTTCATTTCTTGACAAACATTTTCTTTTTGATCACATTCTTCTGTCTTTTTCAAAACATTTTCTTTCAAAACTTCATTTTCTTTTTCTAATTTTTTATATTTTTCTGAAAGTGTTTCATTATTTTCTTTTAAAACTTTTTTGTTTTCTAACATTTCTTTGCATTTATTTTTGAAAACTTCTTCAACTTTTGTGAATTCAATATTTCTTGTTCTGAACCTTTCGTCTTTTTCAGTACAAGCACTGCATGGTTCCATGCATTTCTTGCACTGTTCAACAATTTTGGTTTGAGCTTCAGAATCAGAATTTACCTCAGTGATTGGCACCTCGGTGTTTGCTGCAACTTCTATCTGATCAGCATCTTTCTGCTTTCCTTCAATACCAACCTCATCACCAGCATCACTAGCAACCTTCAAAATCTCATTCTTCACTTTAGCCAAACTTTCAATTTTCTTCTCATCTTCTACAACCTGCTGTTCTTCAGTAACAGCTTTCTCAACCTCTTCATTCACCTCAACTTTTTCTTCAATCTTTTCTTTCTCAGCAACCTTCATATCTTCCTCTTTAACAACTTCGACTTTCTTCACAACCTCAACTTCAACAGCTTTAACTTTAACCTCTTCAGCAGCTTTCTTCAGATTGTTTACCATTTCTTCAACATTCTTCGTCATTCTCTCTTCATCCCTCTTTCTCAAACACGATGTCATGACATATCTTATTTCCTTTTCATGCCTTTTTGCATATGTGTCATCTTTTAATACATTTCTATAGTATTTGGCAGATCGAGGAATTATGAGAAGAACATCTTCAAAAATTATGTCTTTCTTCGGAACAACAGGTTCACCTTCTCTGTTGAAATAGCACTCTCTCTTCTTATCCCATCTCTTATTGATGACAACACTCTCATACTCTTCTTGCATTTCATCCATTCTGTTCAAAGCAACATTTCTTTCTCTATGAGTTTTCTCACTCAGAATCTCTTCTCTGGTTTTCTCTTTGATTACAGCTGTGTCTTTTTCTTCTTTGTTTTCCTCTTGAATTTCAGCGACAAAAACATAATGTTGACTTTTTGATGTTTTTCTGCCATGAGCTGTAACTATATTTTCCAAAACATCTTCTTCTGGAAGAATCTGACTCCAATCATATCCTTCATCATCATGGAATACAACAAGTGCTCTTGATTTTTCTCTGGGTTTATCTTCAATCATTTTCGGCTCTTCTCTGCTACGGTGGTAAATCGCCTTTCGATAATAATCATCATTGAAAGGTTTCTCCGTTTCAGCAACTTCAGAATTTCTACATTCTCTTTTAAAATGACCTTTTTGTTTACATCTGAAGCAAGTCACTTTGGATTTGTCGAATCCAAGCTTTGTTGACGGACCACCTAATGATTGCTTTCCGGTAATCTCCATGTATCTCTGAGCTCTGCGAATGCAACTTGCTAAACACCAGCGAATGTCTATGAGCTCCATTTCTTCTGGATCAATCTGGTCGTAGTCTTCTTTGGTCAACTCTGAGTTTCCAATTTTGCCAGCTACAAGACCTTTATACGATTCCAGAACAGATGCAACATTTGCTGTTTAGCTGCATTGATGCTCATAGCCGGAGAATTTTTCAACTTAAGAGCAATGTTGCACAGTATCTCCTCTGCTTCTTCAGAACTAGCTTTTGAAGCAGATGAATGATAACCCGGATTGTAGCTTGATAAGCTTGTCTGAGGTTCTTTTGTTCTTTCACCACTAAATGCTGTCTTTGGTGAACTATCAGCTTTCACCGAAGGTAAATTACCTTTATATTACAAACCAACATTCTTTTGATGTGAAGAACTGCTCATCTTGCTTTGTTTCTGCAATTCAAGCTCATGAGTTTCAATATTTTCAATTAACGCATCAAGAGAAATTGTTTCATACAAACATCATTTTTCAAAATGAACACAAACGTTTGCCACTGATCAGCTCGTGGTAATGCTTCTATGATTTTGTCTATTATTTCTTCTCTTGTTTTTTCAATCTTAAATCTTTCCAGTTCGATTTTTAGATGACAAAAACGTTCAATCATTTGTCGAACTGATTCACCGTTAAGACTATCAAACAAATCAAATTCCTTTTTTAATAAAGCAATTTTGTTTTTCCTGATTTGTTTACCCCCCTCTGCCTTAACCCGTAAAGCTTTCCTAAATAGATTTTGAAGATCCATCATGTTGTAACAAAGTAAACATGTCATTTCTGATGGATGATTGAATTAAGGCAATCATTCTTTGTTCAGCTGCAAATTCGGATTTGTCTTCTTTGGATAATTTCTTGAGTGGAAGATCTTCTCCTTTATCATCTTTTGGTCTTTCATATCCAAACTACATACAGAACCAGCTCTCGTGTGCATAGGCTTTTGCCCAGTTGATGAAACGCTCTTTCCACCATGTATAGTCTTCAATACTTTCAAGAGTTGGTGGCTTCGAATGTGTGCCGTAAAAGTTATCATGTTTAATGTTCTCATTTATTGCTTTTGTAATAGTTTTTGGTGTGACAGTTGATATTTCGGTAGACTCGGATGAAACGCGTTGTAGAACGTATTTTAGAACTCTTCAGCCATGATGTAAAATTCTTGAATTACCTGAAAACAAACAAACAAGCAAACACAATCAGTTTAATAAATATCAAATAACTTGAAATAAACTGACACTCGGTTGACGTGAAATGATCTTGACGCGAAAAATCCACTTTCAAACGGAATAGTGATTTCAAGCGGAATCACTATTGAAGCGAAATCACTTGTTCAAACGGAATCACTTAGATGACACTTCAAACGAAATCAGAACTTCAAACGGAATCCCACTTTCAAGCGAAAGCAAGTGTACTTTCACACGGAATAAGGAATTTCAAACGGAATCACTTGTTTCAAACGAAATCTTCAAGCGGAATTACATTTTGATGCGGAATTAACTGAACTTTTCAAGCGGAATTACTCTTCTCAAGCGGAATTATATGTAACTCAAACGAAATTAGTAATTTCGTATGAAATTGCACCAACTTTTCAAGCGGAATTAAACTGCTCGTTCAAACGGAATTACAATTTTGGTCCATTTTTGTCACTTTTAATCCGTATTTAGGTCTGATTCTCTCAAGGCTTTGTTAAAACACTGTTTCGCATGTAATGTGTGAAATTCAATCCATTTTGACCGTTAAATCTTGTCTAATTTGAAAAAGAAGGTGTAGAAGTCAGAAATCTGATGTAATCAAGCTAAACTCTTCCTCCTGAGCTCTGATACCACTTGTAGGATCGTTGTACGACCTGAATGAGTCGATCAGAAGAGTTGTTTATCCGAATCAAAGGCGGAATCAATGACATGGACGCTCGATACAATTTAAATGTCTCTTGTATTGATATAATAGTCTTACAGCACCTGTAGACAGTTCGGCAGCACTTCGTTACCGAAACACAAGATCTAATTCCATTTCAAATGACACAGCATGCTCTCCTATTTATAGAGTTCTAATTCCGTTTGAAATTGACAAAGCCACGTTCAAGCGGAATTAACTTTGTTAATTCCGTTTGAACTTGTCCTTGACACTTTCAAGCGGAATTACCTTAAAACTCATAACAATCAGTTTCTAGCAACCCGAGCACTGGTTATCCTATCATATCCTATTACATGACTCGATACAAGACGAAGTCCACATACATAGTGCACTAACAGGTCCAATTTGTTTAATGATTCCAAATGGTTCAACAAATTTTAGACTTTAACTTTTCTTTCTTGCCGCATCGGACTATTCCCTTTTCACGGAGAGACTTCTAGTATCATTCTTATTCGGTTTTGAAATTCTAATAGTTTGCCCATCTTATGACCTGATAGTTTCTTTTCTCATATTTCTGCCCAACATACTGGATGGTACCTTCATCCATAAAGTGCTTCAAACGGGTAACACTAATACTTGTAGGCTAATTATTGAAAAATCTTATGAGTGATAAATGATAGTCCTACTTTCATCAATATTTATCGCACATGTACTTAACATGTCTTCGTATGTTTGTAGTGTTCCTTCACACTGCTTAAAATAAGTCAGGTTAAAATTTCCTCAAAAGTGAAATTACTATCTTGGTTTGATACAATAGATAACGGGATTCTATGTAATGAGACTATTTCGTTCCCACACAATCTTAACTAAGTGTCTTATACTAAAAGGGTTTCATTCATTTGGTAGAGATTTAACTGACTTGGTTAGTCGATCCACAATCTCCCACATTGTGTCGTTACATTTTCTTATGTTGGGTAATTTGGTAACAAAATCCATTGCTATCAATCTCATTTCTATACTGATATCTCTATCGTTGAGGTAAACTTAAAAGGTTCTATTGTTTAGTTTTAACTTGCTAATAAACTAAATACTTGTAACTTGTTACATCATTCTTCATTCCTATCTATCCTCAATTCTTATTCAAACATTGATATCCCTGTTAATGATGCATCATATACTTAGTCTTATGAGCTTTCCTAAGAATTAGGTATGTTTCCTTAGATAGGTATTCAAATTCTTTTATTATGGAATTTCCAAATTCCATCAGTTCGTTTTTCTGATTCCTTCATTGTTCCTTTATAATCCTTTAGCATCATCCTTGATTGCTGTTTCTTGGGTACTCTTTAATTATTTCATTAAATCTATCCGCAATTTAATCTAAGAGCACGCACTTGTTTCAGCTTCTTATGAAACTTACGGCTTAAAGCATCAACTATTACATTAGTCTTAACTTTGTGGTATAACAATCGGTGTGGTTCCTAGTTTCAGATGAACTCTGAGTTTCTCCACACGATCGGTGATAGTCCAAGTAGATCCTCTGGGAAAACGTCGGTCGGAATTTCTTTCAGTTCCATGCCTCTAGTGTTAATGAACCTCGAGACCATATACGCTATATTTTACTTTCGTGTATAACTCGCAGCTTTCATCACAGAGATGAACTTTGTCGGCTGGTCTGTCTTGTCTCCTTGTGGTCACTTTTCCGGTTGGCTTTGCAAATCTCAACCTAATTAAACAATCACCTCCGGAATCATCGTTTCTATTTGTTCCTTTTTATGAAACAGATAGAATTTCCTTTCTATCAGTTCTTTTCATTCTTTCCATTTTATGGCATATGTCTTGATCATGTGTTGTGAAGATCAGGTCTCACTATCTTAATGTCTAAATCTTGAAGCATACATTACTTCATTCTTCTTAACATATATACTAATGGTTTGGACAACTTTAGTCCTTTGCAGCCCATAGATTTTGTAACAGCTTCTTTATTACTAGTAATCTTAGTAGGATTATAGGTGAAGAGAGTCTTGGTAAGTGCACCTAGTCATGGTTACTCTTATCTTCGCAAGAGTTCTTAAAGAAAGCAGAATTACTCTTATTAGCGTAAGTTTTTAGACGTTTTGTGCCTAGCACGATTTTTAGTTACAAGTTTCCTACTGCGTTAATAAGGTAACGCAAAGGGAATTCTTATACTTTTGATGGTGTCCCAACTTAAAGGGTTCCTGTCGTTTATATTGTCACACGAGTTACGAGACTGATAATCAAACGAGATAATGTTTGATATCGGAATTATAAGAGATTCCTGATAAAGAAAATCTAAAATTTATCATTGACACATATGTTTGTGATTCATTCTAAATTGTCAAATACTTATGGCTTTTGGATTTCCTTATAGATATACATATCTATACAATCATATATTTCACATACTGTAATATGCAAACCCTTCATGAGGTTAATGTATTTTAAAAGCTTCATGTTTTCAAAAACAAATCAGACATCAGGTCATGATACTATTTAGGGAACTATGTCACTTGTTTGACATATCCTATACCCCATCTTACTCGGTTCTCGCCGGAGAGGTAACCCCATCTTACTCGGACAAGCTGGAGAGTCTGCCACACCATACCCAGTCTTGCCGGAGAGGTAATTTATAATTGTATTTCCCATAAATAGAATTTTCTCAATTCATGATTAAAAATGAATCTTTTATTAGGGCTTTCATCAAAGAACAAGGAAATTAGTATTCACATGACGGATCATATTCCAGAACCAAGTAGTACCAATAAATAAGAAATAATAGTGGCCAAGTGTTATTGCTTATTTACCACACTTGCAATGTTCTAGTTATCATCCTCACGGCATACCAATACCCATCACATTTTATTTATGCAAGCTTATCTCGAAGCTAATACTAAAGTATCTTTCTTAAGTTCAAGTCTAAATACTATCCTTGTTGCTACCAAATAATAATTTCCTAACTCTTTCGTTTAAGCTTAGGTATTATTACAACACCTAATTGCTTAAACCAGTGGCTTGGCTCTGATACCACCTCTGTCACGAATCCCAACCACACCCTGGACAGGAGCCGCGAGCAATCAAGTGGTACCGGTGGTTATTTTAAAAACATTGCAGCGGAATTATTCATCAGGACCGTGAGTTAGGAAAAATATCAGAGTTTTGAAACACCGGATTTTATTTATTAAACAGATGGAAATAAACCCATGTTTTACAAAGGTAGCTTTAATATGGGATAACCCGAATATATAAAACAATGTTTTCTTAATTTAATTGATAAAATAAGCCACTTCTTTAAGCCTTTTGGTGCCGTATCATCACTCTTATTCCAATCTACTGTAATCACCTGAAACGCGTTTTAAAAACATTTTGGTTAGCAGGAAATACTGGTGAGTTCATTCATTTTGTACAAAAACATGTTTTGTTATAATTCACAGTATTAAGAGTGATTACAATTGCCCCTATCTTATAATTAGCTGGTTCAGTTGTCACTCGACCGGATCTATGACTGTGGTCATACCACTATTGGGTCCGTTCACCCAAAAGTGACGTGTATCACTATTTAGGTCCTTTCACCTAAAAGTGATAAAACAGTAGTAATTGTGCACAATACCCCACTTACTGCCAGTAATTTAAGATAACAAAGACTTAATCCCTGTAAAATATAACTGAAAAACATTTAGGGTTTTGCAAATAATTTGGTAAAAAGAGAATGACTCACCTTGTTAGCATGTAGTCTTGATTAACCAAGCCTCTTGATTCTATGCATCTATTTTATAGTTCTGAATCTTCTGATGATTAAACATCTTGTTTGATAGTAAGTGTCACACCCTGATATTTCCACGTATTACCGGTGGGCCCGGTGGGGAGTATCGTGACGTAGTTGATATCATCATAGTCAATAATCACAGTTTAATGCACAACGGAAGTCTAAAAGTAATAATTATACAAACCGATTTGAAAGTAACATAGAATATTACAAACGGGTTGTAAGATGGATCCACAGGCGGATTTAATATAAAAAGAAATATTGTTCAACAGATTTAAGCGTCAAAAGCTTGCAAGACTCTTTATTTGATACTAGGAGTAGCCAGCCCATTTCGCTTAGTACCTGCACTTAACCTTTTTGGAAAATACGTCAGTTTACACTGGTAAATACAATTAACCGACACTTTTGAAAATATTTAAGAAAATTGATTTAACTGCACAAGGCATAAATAATCTTTTATAACTTGGGATAATTATTTGAAAATAATCTTGTAAAAGAATTATATGTTTGTTATACATTCAGTAGCCCGGGTTAGAAATACCGGGTTAAAGATTAATAGACACACCACATAATATAAACCCACGGCGGGTTATTCTCAACGAGCGGGTATATCTTTTTACATACGCACCGGCAAGTGTATGCCTACACCCCGTGCTTAAGTCGTGGCCATTTCAATGAATGAGCCGAGGATATCCAGGACATGGTCATTAACCCCCCAAAGGCTTAAAACAAACAAAACAGATTAAACGGGTTATCTCAATGATTTAACCATTATTTGATTAAATATTTAATACCCGACCAAGCGGTATTATTAAATACCGTATCCCAAGCCCGTATAAGGGAAAATAAGTTAAAAGTATTTACCTGAGCAAAAATATAAATTTTATCCCAGCCGTATATCAATCATCAAGTACAGATAGCTTTTACCGGGCTCCTAATCTGGAACGAAGGTTTTTAATAACCTATTAGATTCCTAACGGGTCTTATTTAAGCTACAACTTAGACCGGTTAGTTTTAAAGAAAGGTATACGGTTCAAAACGCAAGATTAAGTGAATACCGGATTAGAATGTGATTTAGACCCGACAAGTATGAAGACTTGTATAATATGGGTAAACTAAATACATTCTGGATTTTGAGGTAAAAATGATAAGGTTTGACCCGTTTCGGTTACTTTATGCAAACTAGTTACATAAATCGTACTGAACGCGAAAATGCATAACGGGTAACCAAATGAGTCATGAACAGGTTCCCTAAGTTAATATGCTTAAAATGTGTTATGATATCAGTAGGATACCTTCCATTATGCCCAAAACGAATTTAAAATCAATTTAAGCCCCGTAGGGGTATTTTGGTCATTTTAAAGATTATAAAAGAGGTTAAATGACAATCTAAGGTTCTGGTCTGAAATGATCAGTAAAAATATTTATTTTTGCAAGTCATATCAGTAAGATACTGTATATATGTGAAATTTATCATTTATGTCCAAACTATGCTCCATAGGGGCATTTTGGTCATTTCACATAAGCTTTAAAGGTCAAATTTGGAAATCTGATTTCAAAACTTTTACTTACTGTTAAAGTATAAAAATTTATTCATAACATCAGTAGGTAACAAGTCTTAGGTGCCTAATATGGTTTTAAACCATACTATGCGCCTAAATCGCATAAAAGTCGGTATTTGACGATATTCGGGTTGAATAAGGAATTCTGAGATTTTGATCAGCCTTTACTGTTTAAAATAACTTATTTATTATATAAAATCAGTAGACAAAGGTTTGACTTGTAAAGGATGAGTAAAACTCATTTTATTAGCGAAAAGGGTATTATTGTCAATTACCGAGCTTATGCAAGAATTCTATGTTATGATCAGTTTAAAATTTAATAAAATTTTCCAAAAATCCCTAAATATTATTTTACATCAGTGGGTAAAAGGTTTGGTGTCAAAATTTGGGTTTAAATAGGATTTATGTCGAAAATGCCGTTTAATTAATAAAAAAGGCTTTCATTTACGATATTGTGCGTAACTCTCATTTTAGACCATAAACTGATGTCAAACTTTTAGGACATACTTAAATAACAGTAATAAAGGTTTTTGTCCTCTCACATTTCCAAAAATCTCGTTTTAATATCAAAAGGGCATAATGGTCAACAATTAAGCAATTAACGGAAACATGCATATGAATCAGATTATTAAGGAACCATGTAGCATAACCTCAGAGGGTTTTACTAACATATAATATGGTCCTAAAGGAACCTTAAGGCATATCTGAAACAAGCTAAATCGGGTCATAACTGAAAGTCAAAGCAAAAGTCTACTTTTGCGACTTTCGGTTGCGAACCGAGCCTAAACTCAGAATTGTCGGGTAGAACATGTCTGAACATGTTCTTATATTACTTACCAAGTTATTTTAATGTTAAAACATGTTCCATAACCTCTACATTATCAGTTATGAATTTATTTGTAAAAATAGCTTCTGTTGACTTTTTATTAATAAGTTTGACTCGACAATTGACCAAGTTAGAGTGATAATCAGTATGTGCCCTCTTAAGGGTTTATCACCTACATAATTACCAACTCATAGCCTTTTTCAATTCGAATAATGGCTGGACCATTAGTGATTAATCACTAAGTCAAAGCTTAATTACGATGGCTTTGACTTTTGGTCATTAAACTAATAAAACTTGAACTTAAGGGGCGAAGAATGCTGACAATAACCCTTAGCATGAAATATGAACTAAGGAAAGCTTCCTAGAGCTCCAAGAAACTTCAGAGAGTGAGTTTTGAGTGAAAGTTTGCAAGTGTGAAATGAACAAATGCAACAAAGGGCCTTCATATAGTAAAATGGAAGCTCCAAGATCCTTGCATGTGTCCCTATGATGTTCTCAGATGTTCCCAGGTGTCCCTAGTGCATGAAAAACCATTGGCACAGTCCCTGGTATCGAAAGTTAGCATGCAAAGGCGGTGGAACTGGTTAAACATGTAGCTGTCCTTATCTTTCTGCATCTGATACTCTTACGCGGGCCGCGTAAAACTCTTAAGGAGTCTACGCGGGCAGCGACCCTCCCTTATGACCGGAAAACAAGTTTCGTTTATTGCAGTTTTGGTCCCTGGTCCAATATAAGTTTATTTATCTTTCATTTATTGCATTTAGGACCCCCATAGTTAACTTTTAAGGACCTTGGGTCATTAACTAACTCCGTTAAGCTCCCGGTTAGTTGTACGATCACCCGAAAAGTCTTGATTTCTTCGAAACTCCACAAAATAAATATCCAATATTCTTGAGAACCAAATATATAATTATTACAATGTTTTTGGGTTCGTTAAAAGGTTACTCAGAGGTATCATTTAACATGTTAACACTTTTAACCCCTAAGTTTCGTAAGATCCTTATTTTAAACACAAACGACGTTCCATGCGCGATAATTTATTCGTTAAAGAATACAAATGTCGTATGAGGTCAATCAGAGGCACAAGAATGGCATGTTGACACTTTGGATCCTTTTACTAACATACTTACATTGTTTGACAATTTTAGTCCCTCGGAATCAATTCATTTCACTTTTAATGTCTATGACACGTGTCTTCATTATATTAGTCGTGATTTTACGAGGTGTTACAGTAAGGTTATGGATCGGAGTTTTCTGATAGTTAAACATATAGTTTAACAGAGTGGAATACGTTTTAGTGTAAAACCATATCAAACCTAACGATGGTTACGAGATCAGAACCTTAACGAAATTCATAAAGTATAGTCTTATTAAGACAGCACTTTGGCATTCGTTATTTGGTTCCCGAATCGATCGGACAGAATATCGTATTGGTGATTATTGGTTAGAACACCAACGTATAGAGAGAAGAATAGAAGAAATGAGTAAAGAAAATGAATCCTAAGCTTCCTATTTATAGGTAAGAAACATGAAATTTCCAGGAGGTTTCCTATATACTTTCTAGGAAATTACATATACTTTTCTAGGAAGTTACCTATACATTTTCTAGGAAGCTTCCTACCCACATATATATCTTCTTACATCTTCCTTGCACCTTCCTCATATATATCTTTTTTCATGTATATCTATTTAGGTGTTTAATTTACTTAGTTAATAAATCTTACTTAGCTGATTAATTAATCTTACTTAACTGATTAATTAATCTTACTTAACTTAATTAATCTTACTTAACTTAATTAATCTTACTTAACTGATTAATTAATCTTAACTTATTAATATTACTTAACTGATTAATTAATCTTACTTAACTTAACTTAATTAATTTTACTTAACTGATTAATTAATCTTACTTAACTGATTAATTTTCCTTAACGGTTTAATCAAGTAATTTACTTAGCCGATTAATTAAATAACGTAATTAGCTGATTAATTAACTTACTTAGCTTGCTTAACTGCTAAGTTTCCTTAGCCATTAGGTTTCTTAACTGCTAAGTTTTACTTAATCATTAAGTTTATTTAAATACTAAGTTTACTTAATCGCTAAGTATTATAGTTTAGCAGCTCCCTGGTTATGAGTTCTAATTTTCTAGATACAATGGAACTCGCATTAGCGTATTAACTCAATTCAACCTTAACGATAATCACGAGATCAAAACCCACAATGAATGACAAAGTATAGCCAGATATTGGCAACATTTAAACATCCATCGGATCGATTTTAATCGATCGGATAAAGTATCGTATCAGTGATTAGAGTTATTACCCTAATAACGGGCAGAGTTTCGGGGTTTAGAAGTTCTGACAATAGATTGACAGAACAAGAGAAAGAAAAGAATTGAACGATTTGAAATGAAGCTGAAAACCTCAATATATAGGTTGATATTGGGGCGAGTCGCGGCCCGCGAAGCACGTCTGCTACTCCTTCGCGGCCCGCGAGGAAGTCTAGGTCGGCTGAGTCATCGAGTAGTCTTGACACGTGTAACGACACGTGTCCATTAACGTGTCTGGATCAGCTTGAGGCTCTCGCGCCCCGTGAAGCCCTTCCTTAACTCTGTCGCGCCCCGTGACAGACTAAATTTTCTTGTTTTCTTGGTCTTTTGTAAATAGGAAGTATATACGGGTTCGGGTTTTTATTTACGGAGCGTTTTAGGACATTTTTGTGTGAGTCGTTACAGCGAACGAACACGAACAAAGGTCTCGTTCGTTCGACTGCGTTCGGTAATATGTTCGGTTATGTTCGTTCATGTTCTTCGTTTACCTCCGTTCGTGTACGTTTAATTATATTAAAAAAATAATAAATAATAAACTTTTTTTCTAAACATATTGAAAAGTTAAAAACCTTATTTTTTCTAAGTTAGCTAAAATTTAGACATTCAAGACATTCTTTGTGATAATAATGTCTAAGTAATTCTGGATAATTATGTCTAAGTTAGTTAAACTTGATTTATCGTTTGATGGTTGTAATAAACTTCTTTTCTTTTGATTTTTCATTTAATGGTTGTATTTAACTACTTATGTCGAATGTTTAAGGTTAATAATGTTTTTATTTTTATTTTCAAGTTAAATGTGTGTATTTAATTCCGTTCGTATGTGTTCAAGACCAGTGTTCACGAACCGTTCGTGAACAACTGAATTTCCTTAATGAACGAAAACAAACAGAAAATTATGTTTGGTATGCGTTTGTGAACAGTTTCGAACATATTAGTTTCCACAATAAACGAACATAAACATGACCTTATTCATGTTCGTTTTCGTTCAATTACATCCCTAATTGGAGCCACTAACTTCTTTTTTCTCCATTCTTTATATTATTTGTTTCCTTCATTTCATGAATCTCCACTATGATCACCTTTTTTTTGTCACTTCCATAATGATTAAGATTGAAGTTTCTATACTCTAGTTATCAACATCTATCATGTGGTACATCTGTAACATCCGTAAAAAACGAATCCCCGAAACCCGACTCGAATTGTAACCCGAAACCAAAGTATATTAAATGTGAAATTTTAATTATTTTTATTGGTTGCAATATTTGGGGAATTTATTTTAATTAAAATAAGTGATGATATTCGTTAATTTAAGTTTATAAAAGAAAGCATTTAACGAAATTGGTTTATAACATCAAACTAGGTTAGAGTTTATGAAGGAATTCCACTAACTAAGTTAGGATGTTGGAGTTATATAAGTTGTAGAACTGGAAGGGCCAATTGTAATAGTGTGAAAGTAGGAAACGGAAATAATAAAAATAAAAATTCAAACGCGTCAAACATGAATCGAACCGGTCCCTCTTCGAGTCATGAACAACGCATTAACCACTAAGCCATAGGTGTTTCTATGGTGTAATCAGGATCTAACTTCGTTTTATATTGGAAGTTGTTAAAGGTGGAAGGTTGTTCAAAAGGAATTAAAATAAAAAAAGGGGTGGGGTCGGGTATGGAACCTGTAACCTCACCCGGGCCAAGCGAACTTTCACGTGCAGCCAAACCACTAGGCCACTAGACCTTGTGGGTTAGTAACTTAACCCCTTTGGTATTAAACCCCAACCAGCAGACGCCTGGTTTTCTACCTCTTTGCTGGAACCAGTCACGACCCGAACCAAAGAACCCAACCCGACCTAACCATAGAACCCGATTCGCGTGACAATCCAGCTTTCTATCGGTCTCATTATGATCGCAAAAGGGAGGGGAAGTAATCATATCCCTGTGCTCTATTTCCGAGTTCACTTAAAGAGGGAAAAGAAGTAAAAGGAAGAGAAAGGAAGAAAAAGATGTCTTTCCTTCCATTTCCTTCCAAATTGGAAAGAAGAAATACTAAAGAATTTAGACTGGTTTTCTTTTCATTTCCTTTCTTTTCCTTCCTTAAATGAAACTCGGGAACACATGTTTTATTTCCTTTTTTTTCCTTCCTTAAATGAAACTCTCGAACATAAAATATTTTTACTTTCTTTCTATTTCCTTTCCTTCCATTAGTGAACTCTGGATCATAGTGCCTCAATCGCTTGGGTTCTAATTCATAAATTGTTCATTTAAAACCAATAATACCACAATTGATGAATTTAAAGAACCCAAATCGATTGGGACCAATTTCATGGGTATTGAACTATAACTTTGACATAACTCGATCCTAGACATCCTAAAACAACTTTACCAACTCACAATAACTTGCAATTCATCAAGCAATTCGCGAATTTATGCAAACTTGATTCTAGGGCTTGAAACTTTGATTCGTCATATGTCCTTCAATCAGACATCAATTCAGGTGATTCAAAAACCCTTTTATCAATTGTTATGATAGAGGCCTTAATCATTAGATTTTGAAGCAATAAAACAAATGGATTGTACATCATCTTTGAAAATGTATATTTATAGAGTGTGATTTGTAATACAAATATATTGTTATGATGAATTTTAATGGTTTAGTAGAATTGAGCATGTTTGCCAGTTTCATCCAAAATAACTTTTTTGTACCATATTGTCCTTCACTTTTAGGATTCTTTGCAATTTTCATCCAAACGTCTAACTTTTTTGCCAAAATCGTTCATAAGATTTGGGATTTTTGGCCATTTTCATATAAATGTCTGACACAAAAATAAAGCAAATTAGACGTTTGGATGAAAATGGTAGAAAGTCTCAAAAGTGAATGACAATATGGTACAGAAAAGTTGTTTTGGGTGAAACTGGCAAACATGCCCAAACCTCAGGGACGATTTTGGCAATTTACTCATATATATTTACCATCGCATCTTGGAATTTAAAATTTTGTTTTATTCAGTATAGACTCATAAATTTTCTAAAATATGGATTTTCATGTTTAAGTTAAAATTAGCATGTTTTAAAAGTTGGTTATGGACTTAGAAATTTTATTGTTATTATTATTAAATGTGTCACAAAAGATAGTAAGACATTATTATTAAATTTTAATGTTAGGTTTAGAAATTTGTATAAGTAATTATTGATTTATAAAGAATGATTGAAGATCGTGTACATTAATTCGAAAGTGTGAGAAGTGTGAGAAATATTGTGGAGATGACATGTGTCCCCAATCTAAATTAATTTAAAAGGGTAAACACGTAATTTTCTTATTGATTTAATTAATTGATAATCTTCCATAACTGCCACCCTTAATTATAGGAATACGAATTAAGAATTAATCTACGAATTTGTGTCATCTCGTTCATCAATTATTAATTCTGAAGATCGCAAAATGAAAATTTATAGAGTGTTATATAGTGATGGATGCAGAATGAAGGTTTTTATATAACACTACAAATCTATATAAAACACTGCGAATATCATATAACACCATATTACCCTTTTATAACTCTATATAACAATACAACATTATATATAACACTGCAAACACCATTCAGAACTATATAGTGTTATATATTTTTATATAGTGTTATATAGTGTTACATAGTGTTATATGGTGTTATATAGTTGGTGTTATATAGTGTTATATGATGGATGTATAGTGTTAGATAGTGTTATATGGTGTTATTTAGAGTTATATAGTGTTATATAATGTTATAGTGTTATATTTTTCTGATAGCATGTCTATGATAGATGTATAGTGTTATATATTGTTATATAGTGTTATATGGTGTTATATGGTGATACATAGTGTTATACGGTGTTATATAGTGTTATATGATGGATTTATAGTGATATATATTTCTTATAGCAATTACATATTTCTGGAAATTTTAGAACGTCCGGATTTTAGAATAAGTTTAAAATTGAATCGCTAGAATTTAGGAGTGAATTGCTAGAATTTAGTAGCTGTTACCTAATTTAAAACATATACAAAGACACTATTACCCCTACAATTTTCAAATCAGTCTACATAATTAAAACACAATTTATAATTTGATCCATATGATCTCAACCATTAGATCAAATATCTAATGGTTTAAAACACTTCTTACACTTCTTGTAACAACCCGACTTTCGATTGCTCCTATCCTTATCGTTGATTCATTCGTAAACGCTTGTACTCCGAGATTTGATTATTACTAAGGTTAACTACATTTTTAAACGCATTTTATATCGCTTATTTATCGCATTTAAACGCTTATTACTTAAACGCTCATCGCAACGCAAACTCAACGAGAACTCAAAACGCGGATTTATTTATATTGTTTGTGTGTTTAAATGTTAAATATGTTATATGTGTTGATACTCGCTTAAAACGTTCAAACGCTCACTCGCGCCCGATTTATCACGTTAAAACGCAACGCAACACAACACTTAATTACCTCGCTAAAATACTTACAATACTCGAACTAACTAACGCAACCAAACGCACCAAATGAACATCCGACACGCGAAACGAGAATCACTCGTGCGAAACAAGCGGCTTCGTACGAAGACACCGCCTTCGTACGAAAGCACTGGTTTCGTACGAAGGTAGCCCTTTGTACAGAACCCAGGTCTCTCCTCTATAAATACCTAACTCACTCCTTATTTCACAACTTGCTGCCATTTGCACAGGAACACTCCCTACCTGCCTTCTCTCTGCATTTCAAGTAAGATCCACTATTTTACAAGTATCATAACGATTTCCACAATGATTTTTCATGAGTTTATCTCCGATTATATCCAAAAACTTCTCTATTTTACGAAAACCTTCATCTTTTTCATCAAAACTTCTGATTTTGCTATGGATTTACACTTAAACTAGTGTATTGGGCGTAGCTTTAGCTTCCCAAGATAGAGATCTAAATATCTCGCACTCACCAAGTGTTTAATCCAAGGAAAAACCGTTTTAGACTCGATTTTTACACTAAAACGAACCAAAACTGACATATGTTTCGTTCACTGGATAGTGGGACGAAGTGGTGTCAAAACCGTCATGAAAAGGACTCGAAAACATATCTGATTCAGGCGAAAACACATATCCGAACGTTGGAAAACGCAAAAACAGCCACATGTGCTAGCCAGACTGGCTTGTACGACGCCCCGGCTTCGTACGAAGGCACTGCCTTCGTACGAAGGCACACCTTCGTACAATCCAGCCCATGTTCCCACATGTGACTGAACCGCTCAAAAGAACTCTCCGGCTCTAAGTTTATTCAGCAGCTTAAGGCTGGAGGGATGAACACTCGATTTCCCAAAGAAAGACGCGAAGAACACTCGATTTTGGACACGGAAATGAACAACCTGTACGAAGCACCCCTTCGTACGAAGGCACGCCTTCGTATGAAGACATAGCTTTGTACGAGGAATCTGTTTCCCGCTCTACACTCCAACTCGACCGTTTCAGCACTTTGGAAGACTTATGCACTTCTGTTCCCGTATGCAGGCTGATCCGGCGCTCCCTCCACTCCTTTCCAGACCGTGTTTAACTGTTAAGCACGCACTGTGAGTATACTCGACCCCTTTTTGCTTAACGCACTTTGGGTGTTACATACATTCTCTATCAGAACACAATGCACACAACGCTTGAACTCTTTTAAAAATGCTAACCGCTCTCGCATGTTATACGTGAATAGTTGAATGGTTGTATGCTATGTTTACACAGTGATGACTTGCCCTACCACCCTTAACAACGATAGTACTATAGTTTGGACTCAGCACCTGTTTACTCAGGGGTTATTAAGGATTTCTTACTTTACATGCGTGCTCACTGCTCGGAACACGTATCGCGCATACTCTACCACGCAGTCATGTTGGTTAGCTTGTATCATTGTTAATAGCTTACTTGATTCGCCCCTTTACGTGTTACATGCTGGTTATGCGTAAACGCTTTATTACTATACTTATGCTAAACTTGTGTACTCACCTTTACATTATTGTATTGACTTTTATTTTAACGTATGTAACATGTTGATGGATTACTGTTGGAAATGGTTTAGGATTCTAGAAACCCACCTAAATTTAATTGCAAGTTTTGTTACATCATGTTGTATTGCTTGAGAAACTACTGAAATTCGTTTCATTTTTGTGAGAATGTTTGTTTGATTGTATAGGAAATCGAACCTTATTAAATATTGTCACAATTAGTCGTTATGGATTCTCTTGAGCAGCCTATTCGCATCATGCCACATCTCGATGATTCCGCCATCGGTTGGGGTGTGACACTTCTCACACTTTAGACACTTTGTACACTAACCCTACCCTTTAAAGAATAATATATTATGTTACATACTATTTAGGTTATTTTTTGTTATTTGATATTTAGTATTTTTATTATTCGTCTATTAGGGTGATTTTCCATCTTTCAAATAATTCCCAAGTCGTGCAGTGGTTAAGCAAGATTAAACAGGAACACAGACCGTGAGTTGATTCATTCTCTAAATTCCCCTTTTTACCATTAACTCTTTTTGGGGTGTATCTCGTGTTTGATTTCTATTATATTATTTAAATTAATAACATGCAAATTGATGTGTTACTACGTGTTACATGTTGCTAAATCATATTGTTTCTCTATACGTGTATCTATGTGTTACTGGCTTTGTGTCATAGGTTTCTATTGTGAAACCACTGGCTAACCGGTTCCCCACGACCATGGGTTGAACTTGGTATCGCCAACATCATTAGATTCGTTCTTCAGGGCTTAAATCTCAATGTGTCTATTGTTACTATTATTGTCAAGTTGCGTTGCTAATGGTATATGTGGTGATGTGGTGTTTCTTGTTATATTGTAAGATGTAACTTTACATTTGGCATTGCATGTTAATTAATAATGTTTTAAAAATAATAACACAAAAACATTTTTAATTAAAATCTGAATCTGTTCACCAACATTTTTGTTGACCCAAAACCCTTTCCTTTTACGCATGATACATGTACACAAATGTGAGCCGAACTCAAGATGAAGACATAGTAATTAAACTGGATTTTGTTATGTATTATGACTATGATTTATTGTATAAATATTTGGAATTCTATGTTTATGTGTGATAAGTTTTAATGTGATGCTTTAAATATTATAACTTTATAATAGTAGTTATAAGCTTTGGACAATCAATCATGCCCCGTACCAATCTGTTGCGGGTCGGGGTGTGACAACATCATCATTGCAAGATTCATTAGTTTCAACATTAGAATTATCATCAAAATGAGCATACCTGTTGTCATGTAAGAAATCGGAATAAAGGATGGACCTTTTCATGTTGACAAGATGTCATAGCTATGATTAGTACTTCCAATACCTCATTTTGCTCACAATGGGATATCAAATAGCCCTCTGGTAAACACCCTCATGATTTTTGTAGATGTTCTCGCCACCTATGATCAATGCACATAGTTCTTTAGTGATTGTGTCAAGTTTGTCTCCCTTAATATACGGATTATCCAATACACGTCACAAACCATCAGCCCCACAACAACAATTTCCACCATGAAAATGTGGAGGTTGTAGTTCTTCAAATTGTGTCGAGTTTGTCTACCTTAATGTAAGAATCATCCAACACATGCCACAAACCATTAGCCCCATGATCTCCACCATGAGAATGCGAAGGTTGATTTACTCCGACGCAACATGCCATCAGAGCTCTAATATCACTTGACACGGAACAAAACCAATAAAAAATGCTAGATACGTTCTAGCAAATGTTTAGAGAAAATCCCAATTGAAGAAAGTTTGTTATAATATAAAAAAGAGTAAATTACAAGTTTTGTCCTTTATGTTTGTACCAAATTGCAGGCGGTGTCCTTTACTGTTAGGATCGGAGACTCTTATGATTATGTTTGTTTGTATGATTTGAAACAATTTATGAATATGAAACCATGTAAAGTGCAGCGGAAATGAATACAAACTTTGTAAACACAATCAAGGAGAAAATAGTTTGATAAACATTTGCTTCTCATAGAGTTAAAAGATTACAAATCAAAGCAAAAGATTACAGACATGCTTACAAACTAAACTCCCCCTCAGCCTGATACTCCAGAGTTGGTTGCACAAGATGAAAGGATTGAATTGAGGAGAAGAACTCTCATTCAAAACGAATCGAATGTAACAGTACAGAGTACTGTCATATTTATAGGCAAACCAAACTACTGATGTACCTCAGCTGACGTCACCATGATAGTGACATCTAACAGCCTAACAAACTATAAACACTGTTCTATACACAACTACTGATGTCTAACAACTGATTGATAATAAATTACAAAACAAGTCTTGACACTGTTCACGTTCCACTGTTGTAGCCTAAGCACTGATTACTTGACCATCAGTGCTTTCTTCAAAAGGTGATCAGTATTTGAATGAGCAGTGCTTAGGTCTTCAGTAGTACATAAGAGACAGCAGTAGATAGAGCTCAGTGTCTGCCTTTTAGCAGTCTTTAGTTGTTTCATCAGTGTTTGGTTCATCAGTTGTTCTTCAGAGCAGTACTTAGAGTGTATCAGCAGATAGGTAACCACTGTCAAGGAGAGAACTTAGAGTAAACGTCTGCTTATTGTGAATCCTCGGTTGTGACCAGGTTTTGGCTTTACATTATCTGTTCCTCTGGTAGGGTTCAATCCCAACAATCTCCCCCTGGAACAGATAATGCCAAAACCTATCATTATTCAGGATCTTTATTACTCATCAGAAGTTCCCTTGCTTTTCTTTTAAATTCTTCTTCAAATTGTTTGGAACTTGTGTCATCTTCATCCCGGCACAGTGTAAGTTCAAGGAGATCCTGCAAATCTTCAACACTAAGGCCTAGTGCTTCTTTCCTTGATATATACTTCACTTCGCCATTGGATCTGACAAGAGTCAATACGTGGGTCTTTTGGTCAGACATCCACTTTAGTACTTTTAAACCCAATGGGTTTCTTGGGAGAGATTTATTTGCTGATGAGTTTTGAGATATTGGCCTTGAGAAGACTTGCAGACTTTTAGACATTCTTTTGAAGGCCATTTCAATAACATTGTTAGCAGCAGCTATGTCTTTTGCAGTTTCTTATTCTATCTGCTCCTGTCCTTTTTGTTGATCTGGCTCAATGTCTGAAACTTCTGAAGCAGATGGTGATGCAGGCTTTGTTAACACCTTCTTAAAAAGGTTTTGAAGTTTTTCCGAGTTCTCTTCTTTTAGACCCATTTTCATGATGGTTTCTTTGAAGTACTCAACTTCTTTTTCTTTCACCTCTTCACTGGTCAGCTGTTCTCCTTCTTCTTGGTTTGTCACAAAAGTAGATCGGAACAATGTTTTGAGGTTTTCTATCTGCTGTTCAAGCTTCATTCTTTGTTCATGCTTCTTTGAAGTGCTTGAAACAGTTGTCTTTCTTTTCTTTAACCTTTCATAGGCTTCATCAGTCTGCTGTTTTGACCATTTTGATATGGCTTCAGCAGTATCCATTTTTGCATCCACCAGCTCCTTTTTCTTTCTCTTATACTCAGCAGTTAGGTCAGCAATGAGCTTTTTGTATTTGCTCCAGTTTGGAGCATTCTTCTTCATTGTAGGATCATTCTTGATTTTCTCAATCCTTTCTGCCTCATGCTTTAGAGCGACTATTGGCCATTTTTCGAACTGTTGTTCTTCAGCAGGATAGAATTTCTCTTTCATGATGTAGGCTAGATATTGTTTTCTTAACTTTTTTCTTTGATCAGCCTTTTCTTTGTTTAGGTCTTGTGCAAATTCTTCTATCTGCTTTACTTTTGTGAAGTAGAACTCCAGTCTTTTAGCAATGCCATCTTCGCTTAAACTTTCACGTTCACTCTCAACTTTAGCTCTTAGTTTAGCTTGCCTTGCCTTGCCTTGATTTTGAGGTAATCATCCATATCATCTGGTGGCATGTAGCCTATGAGTGAGGAGAATCTTCTTTTTGAAGGATCTTCTTCTGTATAGAATTGCCTCATCTCATTTTTGATAGCTTCAAGTTCCAGTGGATATTGTGCAGCATTAGGATCATGTATACCCTCATCGGCAGAGATTGGCTTTCTTTTTCTGTTGAAGAGCTTTGGTTGTGATGTAGGAAAGGTGAGAGCAGTGGTGGATAATTGACTAACAGCTGTTGAAACAACTGGTGTTTCAACTGCTGTTGTCATTACAACTACTGATGTATCAGCAGATGTCTTCTACTTTTGAGCAGGGGATGGTGATGTTGGTGGTGACTCATCATCAGGAATGAAAACCCTCCTCCTTTTTAATGTAGGAGAGGCTGATGATGTTTTAGGTGGATCAGTGGTTTGAGATTGGATAGCAGTGGTTTGCGATTGTGATTGACTGACAGTGGTTGAAACAACTGGTGTTTCAATCACTGTTGTCATTACAGCAGATGTTGTAACATCTGCTGTCTTCTGCTTTATGACAGGAAGCAGTGGTGGTGATATGATTGTAGATGATGATGGTGGTAGAGCAGTGGTTGTTGTGGTGGTGTGTGTTGGAGTTGTGTGTGTTGATGTAACAGCTGTTTGGCTAGCAGTAGTTTTTGTAACTACCGCTGCATCAGCTGTTTGAGATTTTGTGGGAGGTGGTATAGATGTTTGCTTTGCTTGCTCAGGTTCAACACACAAGCCATGTTCTATTCCCTTTTTCTTCATCTGTTTTATTATCTCCCCCTTTTTGGCATTATCTACAAGGGGGTCATCAAAGAATAGTAAGGTAAAAGGAGCTTTGCCAGTGGTAGTTTGGATGCTGGCCTTTATAGCCTTGATATCTGCTTGAGTATCCTTGAACCTTGATTCCACCATATTGGTCAGCATTTGTATATGCATTTCATGCTGCTGATCAGATACTTGTTTTTGTCTTTCAAGCATGGGTTGAAACAGATTCCAGAGCTCATTTGCAGCAAGTGCTTGTGGTGGAGCAGGTGCTTGAGGTGGAACTGCAGTGGACTGTGCTTTTTGAGCTTTTAAAATCTCTTGCACCATCTCCTTTATTTCAGAAACTGATTCTTCAAGTTTTTCAACTCTGCCCGTCAATTCCTGATATCTTGAATCATCACCCATTTTACTGGGATCATCTGAATCCCCACCAGCAGTGGTTGTATCAATGTGTGACTTAGGAACTGAGTCCCAAAAATCATCCATTGATGCCCCTTGTTCTCGGTACTGGGGACTTCTTTCTTCAGCACTTGATAAATCTTTGATGTTACCAGTGGACAAAATAGCCTCACTAGTGATTTCCAGAGGTGCTATGGAAGAAATTGCCTTCAAGGGAGTCTGATTTATGAAACAACTGGCCAACTGGAGACCTGTTGATCCACCAGTTGTAGTTGCTGCTCCACTTGAACTACCACCGAGAGTTACTTGTAACTCAGGGGGTGTAACCTCCTCAACTGTTGCTGGGATAGCAGAAGTAGTAGCATCAGACCCAGTCACTTGTGGGGGTATACTCTCAGTGAAAGGTGATAGAGAGGAACTGGTTTGTGTCTGAGCTATAGCAGCTGCATGCAACAAAGGTAGCATGGTTTGTGGTAATATGATTGGTGAGGGTATGGGAGTTGAAAGAGACATGTCCTTGGGATCAGGACTGAGGAAGATGGATTCGAGTGGATTCAGAGCTTCATATTGTGGTGTCCCTGTGCTTACAACCTGATCCTTTTGTGAGGATGCAGGAGGAGTTTTAGGCAATGGTTGAGATCTTTCTTCCAACTGCTGTGAGGAAGTAGCAGCAGTGGTTTGTGGTGACTTTTGTGTTGTCACTGGCAGTTGCTCTGGGATCTCATCTTCCAGAGTTGCCTTTGTTTTGGGTTTGGTGGGTTTTCTGGATGTTTTTCTTTTGGTCTTTTTTGTAATATCAGGTGTGGGTTTCAAGGCAGTGGTAGTGCTGCCATGATCACCTGGAGCAGTGGGCTCAGCAGCTGATGTCTGAGGAGCAGTTGTAACTGCTAAATTCTGCTCAGACACCTCTGCTTTTGTTTTTATAGGTGCCATCATTCTTGAAAATGTTTCATTTGTTAAGCTTTCTATTTGACAATAAACACCTTGTTTGAGCAAATTTACATTTTCCTTTTCAACTTTTTGTTCAAAATAATAACTCAAAAATCTTGGAAAAAGTAAAAATGCTTTGCTATCAACATTTTTTATCAAGTCATTAAAGATCTCCTGGGAGTAGTTGTAGTTTTTGTTGTTTAGAATAGCATATCCCAGGCATTGAATCT